>VURO01005150.1:11587-21839 GCA_015108175.1 Pelvicachromis taeniatus | reverse complement strand
GTGTAGTATGTGGTTTCTACGGAAGCCGAGAGCGGCCGTATCCGTTAATAATATTTTTCTCTCGTTATCTCGAGAAAACGGTGGTCCGGTTTTCTCGTTATAACGAGATAAATAAGTCGTTATCACGAGAAAACGAACCATGTTATGTTATCACGAGATGATTAAAACGTTGTTCTCGGGACAAACGTTTGTCAATTAATTGTTGAAAATGACACATGAAGGAGCATTGATCACTGATCAGCTCATCAGATGATATTTCAGTCGAGGTCTAACACAAGCTGAAACTGCGATGTGTCTGTTAGAGACCATATTGAGATCAGTCCTCGTCATTTAACAAGAGGCTGTCCCAGCTTCAGCTTTACAGGCTGTAGCACAGGACCCCTCAGAGCAGAGACACACACACACACACACACACACACACACACACACTGGCGTTTTGCGGACACCGTTTTTATTATGGCGACACAAACTGCGGCTTCAGCTACAGCTCAGGACGCAGCCACTCCTGCCTCACAGCCACACACCTCCCGACTGCCTGGCCGTCACTGTTGTGAAAGAGCAGACACACAGTTCATTAGTCAGCTGGCCAGGCACACCTGTTCACCACGCACCTCCGGTACCGCATCAGGCCAAAGACCACACCTCCGCCACGCAGCTGATTACTTCTGTTTAATGACTTTGATTCATGTTAATCTGCTACCCCAGTTTAAGACTACAAGAACACAATATAATCTGCCACGTACAACAACAAGGACACAGACAGGCATTCTTTCAGTCCCTGCAGGCAAGTAGTTAAATAAAGTTTTACAGATATACAATGGAGTTCAGCTTGGATCATCAAATCCCTTTTGTTTATTCATTTTCCAAATATAATTTCCTACTAAAAAGGCGTAGATCCATGAAATATGCATGACCTCCCCACGCCCACACAGGCAGAGCGAAACTAAAAGAAAGTGTACAGTAAGGAAGCAGTACAGCCTTGTTAATTCAAGGTTACGAATGCAAACTGGAAACGACTGTTGCTTATAAATAATGTTTATTTATTTCATCACTCGTCAGACTCGACTTGTGTTGTGTAAAGGACTCAATGTGTCTTCTTAACTTAGGGCTATGAATTCAATTCCTGAATAAGTTGTCTGTCATTTGCAGCCCAACTGAAAGCAAATGCAGGTAAATCTAAAATGTAAGAGGCTGTTTGGAGGTCCGATAGGAGGCTCTGCATGTTTCTCCAAGGGTGCCATCATCTAAAAACACAGGCTGCATAAATTATGCAGCGATGCCCTTTTAAAAGTTACACAGCACAACGCTGTCAGCTGCTCTTCAGACATGGAAAAGCGTGATGGAATGAAAGCGCTGAAGAGGTGTCAGTACTACCACCGAGTGGCTAAATAAAGCAATAAGAATGTTGCAGAGTAGTCACATGTCACATGTTTCCTGTACCATCAGTGCGATAATGATGGCATAAACCGCAAGGTGGTTCTCATGGAACAGCTTCATATTCCCCAATTTCCGATTCGTTTTCTTTCCCCTTTATTTTTGCTTTAATTAGATTTTGGCAGCAAGGATTACTTGGTGAGATTTTTTTAAAGCATCATGGCTTGGATTAATATATGGCCCTTAACAGTAATCCTAATGGTGGACAGATGAGTGGGATGTGACAGAGTCCTCTCACTGCTGTCATAGTCCAATCCATCAGGGCTCAATGTCACTAAGTGTTGAATAAAGCTTCCCATCACATTTGAAAACACATGTAGACTACAAAGCCTGAACGCTTATGTGTGATTGTAGCCTGTATTACAAAGTGAATCTGGTGGGTTGACCATGTGCTCAAAAGGTAGTTTCAGATTTCATTCGACAGGAGGTACTGGTCCTTGTAGTTGTTCTGTTCACAGTAGTCATGGAGACACCCTCAATAATGGGAATTCAGCACGAGAGGTTCGGGAGAAAGTGCACAGTCAAGTGTGCATCTCTAACCAGTTCAAGCTTCCTCTTGTTGGAGCTTCACATTAAATTCAAGCTAAGGTTGTTTTATGATACACTTCCCATTTTATGTATACTCATGCAATTTATTATCATTGTTTGTTTATTTATTTATTTATTTATTTATTTATTTATTTATTTATTTATTTATTATCTGTCCACCCTCCTTTTAAAACAGATCTCTGCTAGCTATAAAACAGACGAACGCCTGCAGTTGTCTCCACCACACCAGCATTTAAATGCTCTCAAGATTAGTTTATCTGCAGGTGACGGCTCAGCCTCTCTCTTTACCCGAGTGTGCAGAACACATGGCCTTACGTCGGGTGACACGATTACAAAATCGATCAATCGATCAGTGCCATCTGCACTTATGGAAACTCTTATGTTCGAACATGGTGTTCGTTGAACCCGTTCCCCAACCCGGAGGCGCTGGGAACAAACCCTCTTGTCCACTGGGAGAAACCCCGACATACCCACCCCAGCCGGGCGCCTCTCACCAGGGGCAACTCCAGACTGACTCCAGCCCGTCTCCAGGAGACTCCAGGGCCCAAGCCATGCGTTGAGGTGAGCCCGACTATATCTAGCCAGTACCGCTCAACCTCACGCACAACTCGAGCTCCTTCCCCACCAGACGTAGCCGGGGATCGGACTGCTCCTGGCCGCCGCCCGACTCACAATGCACCCGACCCCTACGGCGCCTCAAATAATGTAACACACTTCATCGGGCAACATATGGAGTTAGAAGCTGGAAGCAAAGTATCAATCATATTGTGCTAGTGTTAGTATCAATACCAGCGCTGGTGTCGATATTTGGATCAATCCTTCCACCTCTAGTATAAAAGCAAATACTTTTTAGTAAGTAGTGTATACAAGTACCACTCCAACTACAATTTATCAAATGCCATTTAAATAAGACTGAATCTGGAACAAAAAAAAAGCAGAAAGACAACACTGCAAACTATTTTTGTAATCACATCAGCCCATTCAGTCAGCGCCGTTCTTTGCTTGCTGTGAGTCACAGCCGAGCCTTCATGACAACAGCGGGATTTTTTTTTCTGTTCTTGGAGCTGCAGAGAAACGAAACATGTCCTGACCAGAACTGAGGCCTCCTGACATGCCTGTCACCATGAGGGTGACGCTACCTAAAGAGCACGCACTGACAGCTGAGGGGGTGGAGGGTGGTGACATGGGGGTCAGACTGGTAAAAGTGAAGGGAGAGTGATGCCTTTCTGACGGCTGGGTGTTACCCATGTCAAATCAGTCCTTACAGGGCAGTGCTGATTCACTCTGTGTCATTCAGTGATGGAATAAAATGATAGTGGTGAGAGCGTGTCACACAGGCAGACAGGCCACAGAGACATAATTACCATCAGATCCCTTAGAGACACACGGAGACTAAGAGAAGGACATGAATAAATTGAAATAAGAGAATTAAAAATGAACAATTTGAAAGGATATAACAAAAGTGGAGAGTTGGAAAAAGAAAGGGCAGAAGTGTTAAGTGCCAAGGTGGTAAGTTTCATTACCAGCTATTAAAAGAGTTGCATATTATCCAGGTCAGGGCAACTGAGAGTCCTACAAACTGTGGCTGAGAGTCCTCTGGGCTCTTTTAAATTTAAATCGGCTACTCACAGGTGGCAGGAGATGAGGAGACAAAAGTATCAAAGTCGAGGAGGGAGAGGGCGTACGAGACTCAGATAACTAATGTCAGGAAATGAGGGAGGAGACTGATGGCTGCGATCAGGAGAGGCAGGAAGACGGACAGCTGCTAAAGCTGTTTATGGGAAGTTGGAGTGTGGCGCTGATATACCAGACGGTCTAAACGCCACGGCGTTAAAAAAGGAACTGTGTGATCTGCATGTTGTACTTGTGTAACTATGAACGTGACAAATAAAGAATCTTGAATGTTGAAGAAGACGCCTAAGAAAATGAAGTGCAGCTAATTTAACCCTGGCTTAGCTTGATAGATAATTAGCAGTGATAAAAAAAAATCATTTAAAAAGGCTCTTTAGCGTTCTGGTGGCTGTAACAGCTTACACCTAAATATAAGGCAGTAGGAAACAGAGGTGTTAAAGAATGAAGCTACAGGATCAAGCAAGACAAGCAGCTTTCGATTAGCTACTCCGGGGAGGCTTATGGGAAACATACACTGTGGAAGCAACGTCACCCGACGCGAAAGCAGCAGGACAGACAAAGAATTTCAGATCTTCGTTACACTGTGTTTCCTTTTTGATTGTAAAGCCAATTGTCTCAAATCTCTCAAGAAGACCTCGAGGGGAATTCTATTTAAATCCACTCGGATTCAATGAACAGATTCGGTTTTGGTGATCAAAATGTCAAGGTCATCACAGAAAGCACATTTTTGGCCCCAACACAAGAATATCTTAGCCAATAAGATATAAAAGCAAAATGTCAGCGTCGTCGTGATGTTCTGCAGAAAGACTTCTCTGACTAAACGGAGAAATTCTTTTCACGACATGACATTTTGGTCAGATAACAAATTTGTAGTGCAGTCTGATGTGTCTGCCCTCAAACTGCCGTGATCATGGGGTTGAAAGGGACACATTTTAGAATTAGCCACGCCCACATTATCGCGGCTACGACTTTGTGCTCTACCATTTTCTGCTTTTAAGGCTCCGTAGCAAACGTCAGTGAATCACGAAGGGACCGAATTACAAGCATGTTTAGTAACAAAGACAGTATCATTCTTAAACTTGCTTTCTAATTTAGGTTAGAGTCTTTACAAGGTCCTTAAATACAATTCAAGTGTTGCTGCAGATATGGAATTGGACTACAGTCAGGTTTATACGACACGGACAATAAATTTTGGCAGCATGAATCTCGATGCTGTGACAGCACTGCTGCCGCTGGCTTCCACAGCCATCTGCTGTGGCTGAAAAGTGGCCTTAGCCTAGAGGGAGTAGGGAGAGGCACAGAGATACAACTGATGGTTTTATGAAGTTAAACAACAACAACAAAGCAACTGATTTATTTTCTAAAACCAAAGTTTTTGTTTCCACTGTGTTTAAAGACAAAGAAGAAAAATAGTCTCGAGGTAATCTTGACCTCTACAAACAAAAAGCACAAGTTGACTTTAGATGAAGAAAAGCCATGACATCATAAAAAGTTTTTTTTATTAGTAAATCGCTTTTAGGGTCAGTCATGTGTACCCATTACTCTTCTGTTGTTTTGTTTCATTACAGTTTTGCTCCTTTTCCAACAACAGTTTTTGCTCGCTTGACCAACTAAACATATTATTCAATTCAATTTTATTTATATAGCACCAAATCACAAAAATCACAACAACAGTCGCCTCAAGGCGCTTTACATTGTAAGGTAGACCCTACAATAATACATACAGTGAAAAACCCAACAATCATATGACCCCCTATGAGCAAGAACTTTGGCGACAGTGGGAAGGAAAAACTCCCTTTTAACAGGAAGAAACCTCCGGCAGAACCAGACTCAGGGAGGGGCGGGGCCATCTGCTGCCACCGGTTGGGGTGAAAGAAGGAAGACAGGATAGAGACATGCTGTGGAAGAGAGCCAGAGATTAATAACAAGTATGGTTGAATGCAGGGAGATCTATTAACACATGGTCTTATAACCATGGCGCTGTTTTTCAGTCATATGACATTGAGTTAAACCTTAAACATGGTATGCACAATAAAGTCTGGAGTAAAATGTTCACCTATCATACACAAAAATAAACACCTCAATCAAGATATGTTAATGAGGTACGTGAAGAAGAAACCCATCAAAAATTAAAGATGTAGTTTAATTCGTGATTGGCTGATTTGGCTTCATGATGATGGTGCCAATCAGATGCCTTAACACACAGTTTCTATTAGCTGTTGTTTGTACAAATATATTACAAATAAGTTTTAAACTGCATTAACTACAAATCAAAACAACTAACACTAGTATTAGAACAGCGTGTGATTACAAACTCTATTCTCACACTATGAATGTCCCTATTCTGATTTCTGTAACCGTGCTTAAATATTTGAGCAGAAGTCCAGTTCACACCTATAAAAAATGAATCCTGAAGATATTAAATCACTCAAAGATGTTGAAATAGATTAAAGATGTGTTTAAGTCTGTTTATGGGAGTCAGAGCGGATCTATTCCAGCAGATCTACAGCATCAGCCTCTATAAAGACCTGCTTTACGAGTCATTATAAACACTGCTGTTTCCAGTCTAGTGAGTTCCTCATATTCCTTTTTGAGCGATAATTTTGTACCTAATTTGTGATCTATTTTACAGCCGGGGAGAACATTAATGTGTTGACTAAAAATGAGTAAGGCGTCTCTTGAGATCTTAAAGCAAAAACGTACCAGTGACTTCACGTCACAGTGTGTCACTATTATGAGCAAAGATCACAGAGCATCCTTCTAACCACTTCAAAGAGTCTGACAAAAAAAAAAGGATGTGACTGATGACATGTTATTTGTGAGCCGCTTTGGTGAATGCCACTCTCAACACATGCAGGACTCCAGAAACCAAAGTGCAGCCTACGATGCAAAAACTTTTTTACAATTTGTTCCAGTTATTTTATACAACAGAGGCTTTTGCCAACTGAAAATAAAGGAATATCGTTGATCTTCTAATAGTAGCCCCGGGGTGTATTCAAAAAATGATCCGGCCGGCCCGGCGTTTAAAAGAGACCGGCGGTTGTTGGAGACCGGCTCTTATTCCCTTCTCAGACAGAATGGTGATGGGTAAACGGAGTTCATTTGGCAGTAAAATACGGTATGGTACAGTATTTATATCCACAGGATTTACAGAAATTATCAGTACAGCAGTATACGGTTTTCTGTAATCATGAAAAACAGCTACGGTAGGCGTCTTGCCAATAATGCCACCATCACTGGCCTGCTAGCAGTCCCAACTTCGCACGAAAGCGCTCATCAGCTCCACAAAGTCCCCTGCGGAACGTAAGGAAATGCAATGAGCTCCACATATACGCATACCGTATACGTATATATTAGGACATATACGTATACATTTGCAGTATGATTTACTACAGGAGGCCGGTAGCCCAGATGGTACGAAAAGAGTAGTAGCGTACAGAGAAGGCAGTGGGTCATTGGAGGTCGGTGTTTACTAGAGACCGGCGCTTAAAGGAGACCGGCTACAATTGGAGACCGGCCTCTATTTGTGGTGACATGTTTTCAAACCCGGCGTTTATTAGAAACAGGCGTCAATAAGAGACAGGCCACTACTAGAAGATATACGGTATCTTTACTTGTCTCATAAGGCTTCCACACTAGATTTTCTTCCACTTTTACACACTGAGTGGCTTTTATGGACTCAGCTTTGTTTAATAATAGTGGAATAATAAGCTCCATGGGAGGCAGTTAGTGAAACACTGACACGTGTTCACATGAAATAAATTATTAATCAGACTGAATGCAGAGAAAAATTAGTAAATCATGGCATGTAGTCAACATTTACACTGAACATGAGTGTAAAGAGATGTTTTTCTGACATAAAGATATATTAAACCACACTCAGGTGATTAATTAAAAGGGAAAAAAAACATAACCCTTGACTCCTACAGTGTAGGAGAAGCCTACTTAAACACATCCCAGTCTACAAAAATAAAAAAAAATTAGAAATAGTTTAATATTTTCAACTATGTAGTCTCATTTGCATTTTCTTTATATTCTTATCTAACTGTGTCACCGCTTCATCTTTGGTCAGAAGTCACTATTTGACACTATTTGACCTAGAAAATGTTCCAGTGTGATATATTTTTGCCCAGTTACCTTATAGGATAGCATATAAAGCGTATGGCAATAGCTGCAATATTTTTGTGTTACATTGTGAAATGTGATATATTGTAAACGCCAGCTTTAACTGCTCATAGCGTATATTTTCTTTCCCTGAAAATATCGGAGAGAGAATGACATCCAGGTGGAAAAAAAATTCCCTTCTTGAAAGGCTTCACATAGCAGGAGAACAAACAGCAGTGTGATTCAACTCCCCAAAATGCTGCCATAATCATTCAACACTAATAACCAGGAAATGAAACTGGACACCACATTAGCCCAGCACTGCAGTGGAACATCCAGTTGCTCTCTGTCAAATTACCACATTATTTCTAATAGCACACGGAGCATGTTAGTCAGCCCTCAACCTGTCCAGCTGCAGGAGGTGGACTCAAGATCATGAACATTTGTGAGGTCTGAATGATAATGTTGTGCTTGTGTGTTTCTTTACAGTCTCAGAGGACAACAAATAAAGTCTTTGGATTTTAAAAGCTGCGTGCAGATGAGGGTTTTCTTTGCTTCGTGTTTCGTTTCAAACAAAAGGCCGTGCTCGTTGTTCTGACAAAACGATGTGAATGATGGACATGACAGTGAATAATAAGAACACATGCTTGTTGTAGTGAACATTAACTTCCAACTGAGCAGCACAAACTCTACTTTGCTATGTTTGTCGTTGTGGTCACACGGCAGGCTCAATCACTGGGCCGTTTTCTGTCTGGTTAATATTCAAGGCAAAAGACATCGTAATGGGACGTCAAATGAACCACATGGAGTGGGCTTGTTGCCATTAGCCAGCAATCACAAACTAAAGACCCTTGTGACTTCTTTCACATTTGATGCTACGGTAATAAAACCTCCGCTTTAATGAAGCAACTCAAAAAGATGTAAAAGGAAAGAAGACAAAAATATTTTCATCTGGTTAATGGTCTTTAATGTGGTGGTTGACGGTTGCAAGAACTGTATCTCACAAGGTGTGTGGGAGTGGTAGTTACAGATTGGTGCAGCCATCCACATCAAATTTAATGTAAACTTCTATTAAAATCAAGTTTGCAGGTTGGTGTTACTGTGTGACTGCGTTTAGTTAATGAGCGATGTATCCTGCACATCCAGATGATCTGGGGTCTAAGACAAACGCAAACATAAACAGATATTAACAACACACAACACTGACATGCTTCTTTCATAAGAAAGAGTCCACATAGCAAGAGGTAGTAGAAACACCGAGAGAAGGAAAGTGCTGATGATCAAAGCAGAATAAAGTGAGCACTGCAGATTGTACTGCCAGTTAAGGGACAAACCATCCATCCATCTTCTTTTGCTTTTCCAGTTTAGGGTCGCAGGGAGGTTGCAGGGAGGTTGCAAGGAGGTTCCAGGGAGGTTGCAGGGAGGTTGCAGGGAGGTCGCAGGGAGGTTGCAGGGAGGTTGCAGGGAGGTCGCAGGGAGGTTGCAGGGAGGTCGCAGGGAGGTTGCAGGGAGGTTGCAGGGAGGTTGCAGGTGTTCTCACGGGTCATAGGGCAAGAAGCAGGGTACACCCTGGATAGGTGGCCATATTCACATCTGTCTTCTGCCTTTCCTTCATGTCTTCTCATCTGACTTTCTGAATAAAGTCCTATTTCTCAAGGTTCATATTAAAACATTTGTGTCCATGTGATTAACAGCCAACTATTTTTGCTTGTGCAGTTTCACACAGGGAAAGCAATCAAAAGCACTTGCAGCTTGTTTTTGGAACAGCTGCATGGGTCATTTGAAGGGACTCACAAACAATCGGCTGGGATCCTAGCCCAGTATCTGTCCCAGCTTTGATCTCACCGGACTCCTAGCAGGCGCACAGAGCAGAAACCAAGCAAAGAAATTGCCTCCGACAAAGTCTGAATTTCTATTCTCTTTTCTCCTGAGCTGTGTTGTATCCCCAGCTCGCACTCTCTCACTTCATGAAATGCAATATTTGGCTTTTCTTAAATGACTGACTGAGCCTCTTATTGTGACTGACTTTTCTTACTAAACCTCAAGAGAATTATTCTAATTTCCTATTCTACACACACACACACACACACACACACACACACACACACACACACACACACAGAGGGGATTCATTAGACTTTTATTGAGGAACTCCACTTCAAACAATAAAACTATGGGAAAGGTCTCATCGTGTTTATTTTTGGGCCAAATTGGTATAATTTAGGGCAATTCATTTTACATACAGAGCATAGATACTAAGATATTGTTAGAAATGGGTTTCATTTGATGTTTTAAAAGGAAATATATATGGAGGATTCCACTGGCAGAATTAAAGAAATAAATATAAAATAAAAATATATATAAAACTTGGCTTACGCATACTACTTCTTATTTTTGTCTTTCATTTTCCCTTTAAATCTTTGGTCTTACATTATGTTAAGTTTTTATTTATTCATATTAACATTACTTCCCTGCTTTTATTGAACAGTGTTTTTTTTTTTTTTTTTTTTTTTTTTTTTTCTTTTCTTCTCTT
>VURO01005150.1:0-11567 GCA_015108175.1 Pelvicachromis taeniatus | reverse complement strand
ATCTCTGTTTCTATCACCTTGATAGAACTTGATAGAACACCTCCAGTGTGTATTAGATTTACACCCACCGGACACCAGCACCAGGTCAAGCTCCGTCTTGCCTTCAAAGACTTTGGTCGGTGTTGACGTTACAACATTACAGAGTTCCTGCACTTTTGTCACCTGCACAGCCATCATGTGAATGTCTAACACAACCCAAAGGTGCTTTATTGGATTGAGATCCGGTCACTGTGGAGGCCATTTGAGTGCAGTGAACTTGTCGTGTTAAAGAAACCAGTTTGAGATGATTTGAGATTTGTGACATGGTTTGTTATCTTGCTGGAATGAGGGGTGGACATGATCAGCACTAATACTCAGGTAGGCTGTGGTGTTCAAACGATGCTCAGTTGGTATTAAGTCACCCAAAGTGTACCAAGAACATATCCTCCATTCCTCCATCCATCAACTTGAACCATTGATGGATGGAGAAGTGCTTTCATGTTGCCAAAAGCAATGAAGACTCATCACATTCAATTTTGGTGAGACCCCACAAAACTGTAGCCTCAGTTTCCACTGTACTCCATGACTTTCAATGTTTGATGTGATGTCCATTCAGAGATGCTCTTCTGCATACATTGGTTGTAGTGTGTGTGTGTGTGTGTGTGTGTGTGTGTGTGTGTGTGTGTGTGTGTGTGTGTGTGTGTGTGTATTAAACAAAAACTGCAGGCTTAATGTTATTAACATTCGCCATCTGCTGCGACCCCAACCGGTCACAGCAGATGGCCCCGCCCCTCCCTGAGCCTGGTTCTGTCGAAGGTTTCTTCCTGTTAAAAGGGAGTTTTTCCTTCCCACTGTCGCCAAAGTGCTTGCTCATAGGGGGTCATATGATTGTTGGGTTTTTCACTGTATGTATTATTGTAGGGTCTACCTTACAATGTAAAGCGCCTTGAGGCAACTGTTGTTGTGATTTGGCGTCATATAAATAAAATTGAATTGAATTGAATCAAGGTTTAGCTTGTGAACATTGACTTTAAACACATTTACCAATACTCTGGGGGAAAGTTTAAAGCTGCCAAATGAATTGATGATAATTCCCAAAGAAATGTCGGGGGAGCAAAGTAAGAGCAGATACTGACTTTTTGGGCTCACCGACTTGACTAGTCAATCTCAATATTTACGCTGGAGCTTACAGACAGTAATACACCACAAGCCATTATTTCTTCTCCTTTGGACAAATGTCAGCATGGCAAAATGAAATGTTTTCACACTGGACGATGAATTCTTACTGACCCATTTTGCTTATTTGAATATCAACAAGCATGAACAGTGAGACAGAAGGAGGTTATGGTTTCAAGCTCAGGCAAAATAACATTCAAACAAATTTGGACACATAATCAGCCCATTCTCAATCCAGGGTGTCAAACGCTCTTTTGTCAAAACCACTGGCCTCTCAGAGATACAGTGTTTAAGGTGTCAGCACACACCAGCTTTATGACAAAGATGAGATGGACCTGATACCTTTTTTTGTATCAGCTTTAATCACAGTAAGGTTTAAATATGGAGAGTTAATGGCGTGAAACCATGATCTGTTCCTAAATCTAACCAAGTAATCTTTGGTGCCAAGACCTAACCAGGTGTGTGAATGCAAATGTAAACTGAAAAGGAAACAAAGAAAATAGAGTGCAAAACACAAAGCTTCCACATGGGACATGAACGATGGTCTCCTGGCCGGACCACTTGTGATTTAGTGCACTAACTCTCGCCGACATCTGTATAGAACAATCATTACTGGCCGAATAACCACTGCAGAAGTGTTCATATACCACATTTAATAAAATCCGTGATGAGTCTGCACAGTGTGAAATCTCCTCACATTTCACCCTTCTCAATCTGTTGTCTGCAATTAATTTGTGGTTAAATGCTTTTTCCTTGAAGTATCAGGGTTAAGAGTGCATTATTTTCTTCTTTTTTAGTTAATCATTTATGATAACTGCGGTACAAAGCTTAAAACAACAATCTGACACGTTCAGTCCTCTCCTAATCCTTCCCACACCCTCCGGGTAAACTTCATTTTTCTCTCCATCTTCTATCATCCTCTGTCATATCTTCTCCCTCACTATCTGCTACACATACAAGCTCCTAATTACAGTCTAACTCTTTTGATGCTAAGGCAGATCAGAAGTCAGTCCTGATCATCTGGGGAACCTGCTGCTTCTTCTTTGGCTGAGGCTTATAAGCCCTTTTTCCATTATTACCTACTCGGGTTGGCACCCCGCGGCTCGCCTGGGTTTTCAGGGTTTCCCATTGGTTAAAACCCTGAAAACCCTGATACGAGCTGAGGTACTATTCAGTTTCCAGTAGCAGAGCACCGTTCGAATCCCATCCTCGTCGGTGGTTTTTGGGGTGGGGTGGCTCAGTAGGTAGAGTGGTCGCCCCTTGATCGAAAGGTCAATGGTTTGAATCCATCCAACGGCTACCCTGAGGTACCCTTTAGCACGATACCCCCACATACTGCTCCCCGGGCGCTGCCCACTGCTTCACTGAGTGAATAGGTTAAATGCAGAGACTAATTTCCAACGGGATCAGTAAAGTATACATTATTTATTATTATTATACACATATATAAATACGAGTATAAATATGGATTAATGAGAGTGTCTCCTTTGCAAAAATCAAAACCTCCATTTGAAACCTGGCAACGAGGGAATCTGACAAAAAGCTACAGATGCCCACCATTGTTATGGCGTTCATGATGCATGCTAATTACGTCACAAGACGCTCGGCCGCGCTCGGCTCCACACACATGGTGGTACTAGATTGTAATGAAAAATGAGTCAAGCCGATAGTTACTAATGGAAAAGGGGCTATAGAGTTACATCTGGCATTAGCTTATTATTTTTAACAGCTGCTGATCGCTAAACCATTCTTAGCCTGTCAGTTGTGCAAGGCTCACCTTTCTTTTAAAAGAAATTACTTAATAGCTGGCTTTCGCCCCCTCGCCATTCTTTCTTTTCTTTTCGATGCCTCGATTTTTCTTTCTTGGGGAAACAAATGGCTCACAGTTCACATTAGCATTCACCTTGATAAAATAAATTAGCTGTGTTGTAAAGGGAAGTCCCAGTGTGAGGCGGACTAAACCAATTTGCTTGATTTGTAAGGGGTGAAGGCGACGTCGGAGAGCCTCCGCTACTACTTCTAATGATAATAAGTTCAGGCAGCTAACCGATTTATTCAGGCATTTAAATTATATCACTTATTAGGGAGAAATTTTATATATGCAAACAAAAGGTTTGGAAGGGCTCCTCCTGCCATTGGGTGTGGGGGAGGTGGAAGTGACTACTGGTCATCCAGTGTGTTAACCAGCAAACACCAAAGGACACCTTTTTGACACCAGTATTTGACAGCTTTGGTTAAGACTTGAATGTGACATGTTGGAATGACTGCTAAACTATTTCTCATAGTTGATTTGGTTAAATTATAGATGTTTGGTTTGGTTTGGGTTTTTTTTTAGAGCTTCCCAGATCTGTCAGACGAAGCGCGGATTACCTGAGCTAAGCTAAATTAATTATGTGGTCATCTTATAACAAGGGCGGCCTGTCAATGTAAAATGTGAGCATTGCTTTCTCCAGTTTAGTGATGATGTGATGAATGTGTTTTCGTCAGGTTTCTGGAGATGGTTTTGCCAGAGAAAAACAGACTTGTTGTAAAGACTGATTTGTAAAGGAGAAAATATCAGTTATCCAGTAAGCACTGTGTGGGATAACAAAGAAGTGATGGATTTTCTAACGAACATTACTTGTTCTGTCTTGATGCATCCCCAGTCATTCAGGTAAGGAAATCTCAAAAAGTTGATTGTATTCGTCTGGGACAGAATTCTGAGATTTGATAGACGGATAGAGTAGATGGATGTTCTACGCTCACTTGAAACAAGCAAGCAGCAATCACAGCTAGATGACTAACTGTGGATTTCGGATTTGGTGTTCCTGACAGATCGCACCAACCCACCCATTATATTTAAATTAGAGCTGCAGAGTAAGGATAAATATGAAACCAATATCCCCAGTTGAGCGACTACAAGCTAAAAGTGATACAATGCTGCCACCTGTGGAGGTTTTGTGAAACAGGACACATTATGAGGAGAACATCTTAGAATTTCAAGAATTTAAATACTAACTTAAATCTATTGAACCTGTTCACAGGTATTTGTTCCGATATTGACATGGGCTGCATCGTGCATTGTTCTACCTTTGTTGTGCTTCTGTTGATGGTAATTCCTGACAAATTCTCAATCATCAAAATATTGAGATTATATCCATGGCATCACCTGGCATGAATGGAGGGCTCTGACAGAAACCTCAAAGATATGCAGCACCTTTTGGTCCAAATTATTTGTGCAATTCTTATTTTTGTTGGGTATAACTCATCGGAGCAAGTTCCACAATTACAGATGATGACCCCGTGGCTCGCCTAACCATTTCAACCATTTCCCAGGGCCCTGACTAAGAGAAAGCCTACTTCTTGTGCCAGCAGACTCGCTGTTATAAAAATATATTTATTTCCACTTTTCCAGTTTTGAAACTTACATTTTTATTATATTTGGGTATAGTTGGATAGCACTGCTTTAATACTGCTGCTTCTGCTGGAATATTTCTTCTTTTGTTTCTGTTGTAGTTGCAGGTGTCTCAGAGCGGCAGGGCTGTCACAGCTGAGCCCACTGTTATATCTGGCAGAAGATACAAACTGCTTCGTGACTCGGCTTCCCTTTTTTTTTTAAAGTCATGCCCTGGTTGTAGCAGTCATAATAGTTTTTATCAGTATGACCAACAGTATGCGAATGCTTGAACTGTACATCCACATGTGATTACTGAACGTGTCATTCTAAAACTGTGGGCTTTGTTCTGCTACTATAAGCCTCTGCACTTTTGGTTTCAGGCTTTCCACCAGATTTTGGAAACTGGCTGCAGGGATTTGCTCTCATTCAGCCAAAACAGCATTAGTGAGATCCAACAGTGTGCGATAAAGCTTGGCTTACAGTCCACAATCCAGTTCATCCCAGAGGTGTTTGGATGGGTGGATGGGGTTGAGATCTGAGCTTTGTGCAGCCAATCAAAGCTTAACTGTTGTGAGGCCCAACGCATAAAAACCAGCTCCAGACTGAAGGCACATGCAAGTATCTGTGCTGTCCAAATGCTTTTTGTTTTGTGTTTTTTCACCTAGTTAATTTAATAATGTTCAACAAAAAATGGCTATCTAAGAAAAAGAAACAAACATTAACAAATAGCATAAAAATCGATTGTTTTTCTCACAACGACTGACAAAAGGTCAAAGATTGCATCTGCATTCAGTCATTGAGCGTTAACTTTGTCAGCGGAGGTGTATGCGTTACACACTGCAGAGTAAGGATTTAAAGAAAATCACACATTTTAAGCACAAGCTCTCCTCCACCAAAAATAGAACAAATGAAAATAATTTGAGATCTGAGTGGAAAGACGGCACATTTCCTCTTGTGAGACACCCCGCTAATTATTTTCATTTCTTTTTTTAGTCTGCATCTTTCAAACTGATGGTAAAGCTGTGACACGAGTGGGAGTTCTCCATGAATAGCATGACTAGACTGGCTGAGAAATGAGTGAAAAGATGCTCTTAGATGTCAGAGAAACGGGAGGGTGATCTGACCCTGACTGAGGAAGAAATGCTACAGGGTTCGCCCCCCCCCGGGGCAGGGACTGGGCTCTCATTGTGAGCTCCATGTGCGTACACTTGCTTATGTTGGGAAAAGATCATTTTTGGAATATTGTTAATGAAGTAAACATGTTTTCTCTCACGTTTTCAGTCACTCAGTGATTTAGAGTCACACTTTAGGTGTTATTTATCAATGCATATATCAGAAAAAAACACTTCTAATATGAGGCCTGTACGAAAGCAGCGTGTTTCTTCTCTTCAAAGAGGAAAAATGTCACCAACCTGACACTGAAATGGCAAATTAATTGGAATAGGCTTTTTCCAACGCTCTGACTGCTCTATTGATACACTTAAGTGCCTTTAATTTCTTTCTTTCACCCCAACCGGTCACAGCAGATGGCCCCGCCCCTCCTTGAGCTTGGTTCTGCCGGAGGTTTCTTCCTGTTAAAAGGGAGTTTTTCCTTCCCACTGTCGCCAAAGTGCTTGCTCATAGGGGGTCATATGATTGTTGGGTTTTTCACTGTATGTATTATTGTAGGGTCTATCTTACAATGTAAAGCGCTTTGAGGCGACTGTTGTTGTGATTTGGCGCTGTATAAATAACATTGAATTGAATTGAATTTAATATTTTAATAAGAAATTCTAACTTAATTTTGATGTTGAAGTCCATTCATTATTTGGACCTCGGCATCAGGAGGAACACAGGAGCTTGTGGATGAGCATGAGGTACTCGACTGCATTCTTCCTGCGGTGGGGTGTGTCAGAAGTATGGAGCATTACCCCGATTACTGCAAACAGCTACAACCATAGTGAGAGTTTGGGTCTTATTGCTGGCGATAAGTCGGACTCTCTCTGTGTTTGCTGGACTTCATAGTCACTGACTCATAATTTGCATGGGCAGAATGTCAGTAATGGGGTGAAGGGCGTCAGGTTTGGTGATCGGTTTGAAGCCGAGTACTAGGATGAGAATTAGCACTTCCAAGCATGAAGCAATGACACACACTGTACCTGTCTCTTGTCTCAGTGGAGAATGGAACGTGAAAGTGAGGATGTCGATTTATTGGTTGATCTTGATTTACCAAGCAGATCGATGGTCAGGAGCTTCTACGGACCGACTGAAAGAATGAGATCACAGATGGAGCAGAACGGCTCTTCATCGCATCAAAAGCAGACACTGAGGTATCTGAGGTAGTTCGGTCAGCTGACTAGAATGTCTCCTGGGCACCTCCTCAGGCGAGTGTTCTGGGCACATCTGACTGGGAGAAGCCTGCAAAGCAGACCCAGTACCTACTGGACAGACGTTGTTTCAACTAGTTTAGGAACGCCTGTATGTGCCTCCCAGAAGAGCTGGGAGAGGGAGTTGGTTGGGGTGAGGGAGGTCTGGGCGTTTACACTGCTGGTGTAGTGTGTATGTAAGTACAGAAGAGTAGTTAATGTTTATTGGATTCTCTCTGATGCCCTTCATGTCTGCTTATGCAATGAAAATGTTAGTGGAGGTCAAGGGTGATGCTCTTAGAAATTAGCATATATGCAATGGGGGATTCAGTGATTTAGCATCTGAAATTAACTTTGACTGGAGACAAATGTTTAATGAGGGAGGGGTCGGAGGTCTAAGCCATTAAAATTTCAGGCACATAAAAAATGCAGCTGGTCTTTTTTTTCCCCTACAGAGTGCTGGGACTCTTCACTCAGACCACGCTGATGGAGTTCTGATTATAGTTCAGACATTGAGGAGCATGACGACGGCACCGAGCAAACTATTGGAATCACTGATACGGCCTGCTGCTGCCATCAGCTAACATTATCAATTTGCATATGTGTATGCACCACGTGTCTGCAGCTGCCCTTTCCAAATGCCACGAAAGGTCAGAAAGCAATAAGTCAAAGTGCCGCTCTGCTTGGCAAGGGTGTCTGATTTCACAGGTCGTATGCATCATTCTTTAGTTTCGCAGAAAACAGTAAACAGTAAGGATAACACAGAAAGAGACCGAGAATTAATTATTGATTCTCTCGAGTTTGGCACTCGTTTGACTGAAGAGCCCCGACCTGTGCCGCTCCGGCAAAACTTGATGTTTATTGAAATTTATACGTTATTATGGCTGGCATTTTGAGCAGCGCAGGGGTCGGCAGTGTCCAGGCAAGTTCCAGACCAATATTGATGCTCAGTATATGAATCGATACAGGGCCTGTATATCCTTATGAGTGATAAAGCTAACAGTCAGAGCAAAATTTCTTTTTCTTAAATTATCACCACTCAAACTGAAGGCCGCTGCTGGAAAACACATCAGAGCATTTTTATGCCAAAAGCATATAAATATTTATTTCTTGAGTAACTTTCATTCCTTCACTGAGAATATTCCAAAAATGTACGTTAACTGCAGATATAACCTGAAAGCATCGGTGTGGAAATGGAAAGACTGTTTACTCTTCTGCTCACTCTAGTCACCGGATCTCACGAGAACAAATGGCTGAGATATTAGAAAAGAACATGGATCTCTCATTAATGATGTCACTTGGATGAAGGTGATACTGCCAGATTTCACCAACTTATTTTCATTCTAAATTGAGAAAACAAATGAGTGTGGGATCTGGCAGTAATGTGATCATTAGAACTGATTTTAGTCTTTTTTATTACACTCAGGAAGTCACGTCCTTTAGTTAAAGTGAGCACAGCCTGTTTTTTTTGGGTTGTCCTACTCAAAAGATCCCCAGTCTGGAAGAATCGAGGTGATACCCTTGGTCATAGCTCCAAAACTGCTGTTCTAATATAAAATACAAGGATAAACAAGTAGCATGGCATGGCTGCTGATTAGGGATAACCAACTATGAAACACTAGAATTCACTTCACCAAAACCAGAGCATAAACTTTTGGACGGGCCAACATCAGAGGTGAGAGGTCCAGCTCAATGACTCTAATTAGCTAATAAACAGCCAGCAGTAAAAGCCGCTTGTGTGGCAGCTACACATCTAAAATCCATTACTTTCAGCCTTAATAGAACAAATCAATTATCTATTACATAGATGGAATAAGTTATAGAGAAAGGGTATTTTCTTTCTACTGGGTTGAAAACCTATTTGTTTCTGCTGTAAAGCTGACAGTCTATGGTAATTTTATTCACTTTGGGAGCCAGTCTCAGGTGGCCATTCAAGCACATTCAGGTTTTGACATTTCCTTAATGGTTTCATTTTTCACAGTTCCACAGAGCCAACCAGTAGTGATTTAGCATGAAATGACAAATTGATCAACGTAATTTTGTGAAAAAGCAAAACAAACCCAAGAAGATAGAAAATTGTAGCGCGGAGAAGAAAATCTTGGCGAGTTGTGGCGCTGAAACGTTCGGGTCCTTCAGCTGTTATCACGACAAGCCAGGAGGACAGCAGTGAAACAAGAAATTCAGTCCCGCATTGCAGCAGCAAGATTACATGTCAAACTTGATGTTGTACTCAGATTTATCAGCCTCACTCTGCAGGTGCCTTGAAATGATCTGAAAGACCAGAATACGGTCCGGACACAGCAAGTTCACATGAAATTGTCTGGACCCTCGCTTACGGTCCGCAGATATGAAATATCCTTAATTATTATTTACCACATGGTCTTTTCTATCAATGTAAAAATTAAATAAATAGCATCCTCTAATCCATAAAGTGTACGCGCAAACGTCCTGTCAGCTCTCAGAAGCTGCACTAATTAATGACACAAACTTCGTTATTACTTATTGTCACAATCGCGATAACTTCATTTGACAAAAGTGCAAAATGCCAGCAGGTTAAGACCACACATTATGACTGAGCTGTGATGAGTTCAGTTGAGGAAAATGAATTTTGACAAGTTTGTTTCTGTATTCACCGTCTGTTAATGGATTCACACGTCCTCGTATTTCCATCGTTTTTCTTTCCGTCTCCTTCAGAAATGTATATTTAGGTTACAAATTAAACCAGGAAGTCAAGATTGTTTTATTACTTTATTGTCGGCACTTTTCTCTCTGTTTTGCATACTTATTTCATTTATATATTATTAAAAGGTATTTTTAATACCGTTCCAAGCAAAGAGTTTAGGGCACAAAGTATTATCGCCATCATTATTTTTTCAAGGTTTCAAACATCAGAGAGGCTTTTTTTTCTCTTATTTTCATGATTATTGGGATCTAAGTAAGTCAAAGGTTTTTCACTCAGATCAGCTGCTTTTCTTTTTTTTTCCTTTTGCCAATGTAATAATGAAGAAGCTGTCCTTAACCATGAGTGCAGCTGCACTGACGCGCTGTTGTTTATTTATTTATTTTTCATTCGCTTGTCAGGGTTCCACGGTCTTTACTACCATGATTATAAAATTTAATTGCAGTTTCACTGACCTTCAACTTGAGTGGATGTCTAATCTGCCAGAATAAGAGAAAAATGTTTGTTGGAGCACAAAATCTTTGAGTGTTATGTTTTATGCTTTGCCAGAGTGTGAATAGAAACTGCAAGCTGATGACTTTCCACAAGTTTGATCATTTCCCTCACTCATTGCACAACCACAGACTCAACATATTAGGGATATAAGAAGAAAGTTCATTATGCCTACAAAGCAGAAACAATCTGGAAAGCCAAGAAAACTTTCAGATGAAAGTGCATATCAAGCCAAAGCTAAACCTACAGTTCAAACAAGTAGTTTGAACTGGTCCACATAAAAACAGGGTCCGCATGTTTGTTCACAAAGTACATAACGCAACAGCTGCATAAGCCAGTCATTTTGTACACGGACTAAAAGTTACGCTGTCTGGCCACAATCACTAAGGCCACAAACAAAAAGGGAACAGCAATCCCAAGATATCGAGGATGGATTCCACCAAATATTAGAAAATGTTGCATTCGGATAGCTTCAAAAAGTCTGGCTTTTACAAAAGGACAATGAACCAAAGCATTCTTCAACGATCCACTGAGAACGACTCAGTGCAAACGTTATCTGAGATCACGGACGCTCATCCTGCTCATCCTTCAAGCTCTGTAGCCAAATCATAGACGCTTTAATGTCCTTTGAGAATCAACATGGCAGGTTTAGGGTGAAACAATAGACAGATGGTTGCCCTTTTAACCAGCTGTCTCAATTTGGATACTCATGTTAATATACTGCACTGTGAATATCATGTACACAGTGCATGAATTTGGACAGATTTGTTATCCTGTACTAGACCAAAGCAGTAACTAACTTAACAGAAGTGGTAATCACATCTGACTGCACTGACGATGAAAGTATATAAGCCTAAATAGGAAATTAGGCCACCTGACCTAAAGCTACTACTGTTAGCTCGTTAGCGCTAGAATCACAATTAGCACTAATAACTTATCCTGTTATTTGGCTGTGTAGGTATGCAATTTGACACACAGTGATTTTCTGGCACTGCCTTTTAAAAACTTAAGAATCTTCTACTGTTTATCCTTCTTGATTTGCTAGAAGGCAATGTGATAATTAGAGAGAGACTCTTATAAAAACAAATGTATATCAACACTAGAATTTCTTTTTACCGTATTTTCCGGACTACAGAGCGCACCTGAATATTAGCCGCACAACTTGAAATTATGAAAAAATCATATTTGGTTCATACATTAGCCGCACCAGACTAAAAGCCGCAGGTGCGCTAGCGGGCTAGTAGCGCTAGCGGGCTAGTAGCGCTAGCGGGCTAGTAGCGCTAGCGGGCGGGCTAGTTGCTAGTAGCAGCGGTGCACGGCCCGCCTTGCGGGGGGAGGGGAGGGCAACGGAGCGACTGCTCCACCAGCCTCGGAAGAGCCCCGCAAAGTGGGCCGCGCACCGCCGCCCGACCGACCCAGCCCTTAGAGCCAATCCTTATCCTGAAGTTATGGATCTGACTTGCCGACTTCCCTTAGCTGCCTTGTTCTAACATGCCAGAGGCTGTTCACCTTGGAGACC
>VURO01005147.1:9517-50132 GCA_015108175.1 Pelvicachromis taeniatus | reverse complement strand
GCACATGAGGCGAATGGGCCCATCTGTCCTATATGCAGAGTCATTTTTGGGAAGATAATCGGAGACCAACCAGATGGAACAATGTCACACTATACATCGCCCTTTTCCCTCCCTGGATACTCACACTGCGGCACCATAGTTATCAACTATGAGATTCAAAGAGGAAAACAGACGGTAAATGACAATTTTTTTGAACACCTATGTCCCTGTTTTGTTTTTTGAGACAAAACATGATTATGTTTTCATTTTGTGGTTTTATATATATTTTTCTAATATTGTTTATTTTCGTTCTGTTTTTTAGGCAAAACATCCCAATCCTGGACGGCACCACTCAGGTATTAATAGAACAGCATATCTTCCTGACAACAAAGAGGGCAAAGAAGTGCTGCAACTGCTGAGAAAAGCGTTTGACCAGAAGCTCATTTTTACTGTTGGGACATCCCGGACAACTGGACTGGGCGGACAGGTGACCTGGAATGACATTCCTCACAAAACATCCATGTTAGGAGGACCAAATTGGTAGAGTAGCCTGTTTTCTTACTTTTGTTCTTTTCCACTGTTTAATAAAATACTACATATTAACCCTGGATATGTTCTGTTTCCACAGCTTTGGGTATCCTGACCCTAACTACCTGAGCAGAGTCAAAGAGGAGTTAAAGGCGAAAGGCATTGAGTGAAGAGCTTGATACAAAGTGTAGGTGGATTAAAAATCAAAGAGGTTAAAAACAAGATGATTCTTTAAACAGACACTGAAATTCAAAAACTCTGTTTTGTTCACTTTCCTCTGTTAATGTTTCAAATGATCAGTAAGGCTTAGATTTGACCTTTAGCCACATATATTATCTTCATATATTAGTTGATTTCTTTTTGTTGATTGTCAAAGTTTTCATCATGTAACAATATAAAATGTAGATTTGCATAAACAGGTGGGCTTATACGATTTCAGGTCTACGGTGCTGATGGTCTGACTTGCTGTTTGCCTAATAAATGATTAAACTCCACACTGAATTCCTCCTTTTATCGAGGCCGGTTGGGAACAAAACACACAACACTGTGGCTTGTTTTCTGTACAATTTTTAAAACTTTATTTATAACAATATCTGTTATTTAGTTTGTAAAGTACTCCAGCAAAAATTAAACATTATTCTCTTTTCAGAAGAAAGTCTGCGCCTCCATGCATTGTGTACTATAAAAGCTATGTGTCATTTTTCATTTAAAAAAAAAAACAAAACAAGGACTAATCAAAACAAAAGTCTGGAAATGCACACATGATTTTGCAAAAATGTCCTTTCGGTAAAATGATTGTACTTCTCTCTCAATTAAAGACAAAACATACACGACCGCATAAAATAACGCTGGCTTGACAGGTAAGCGAAATAAAAACTTGTTATTGTAGTTACACTGAAGACTTGTGTTACTTTTCACATGCATTAAGATATGGCTGACACATTTCTGACAGAAGCAGCATTTTGGGACAGAGGCTGAGCGTAAGGACGTGTCAGAGCAACCAGAATGGTAGCGTTAGCAGCAGCAGGGCACAAAGAGAAGAGATCGGGAAGGGCTCTAGAAATAAAACAGAAACGCTAAGGATCAAACGAAAATAATGCACTTAAGACAGTCATTACAAAACTGTGAACATACAGACTTTGATCCTCTGAAGGCAAATTTACTCACAAAGCCAGATGGAGGTTATCTGGTCTTTACAGAAAATAAATGGACTGCAGAAGTAGAACACACACAGAAAAATCTTTCCTTCCTTACACAAGTTGCAGCCTCTACAGGAAGGCCAGAAAACAGACGCTAAATAGTGCAAACATGACACTATCTATAAGTCTTCTATCAAAAAAGCCCCAGCCATTGTTAGCCAGCTGTTTTCTGGGCATGTACACACAGTCAGCTACCCACCCCCCAAGTATTCACCCCATCTATTGCTTTACATCCGTAATCTCCATCCATCACTCCGCCTGGAATGTTTAACCCCATTAACCACCTTCCTCGTTCTTCATATAACTGCACAATCACGCACCAACAAGCCTCTTTATCCTTTCACCACAGCAACACATCAGCTCCAGCTGTTACACAAAGTGATAAAAACAAACACATTTTCTTTACATCTTAAGGTATAAAGTCTACAGTACACACTATACCGTAAAATGTGATATTCTGTGCAAGGAAGACAACACAATCATTTTTATGAACATTGTTCTCTGAGAAAGAAAAACAAATTACGTGGAAATACTGTAGTTGCCATCTGGTATTGACGTTTTACATGTGCTATACACAAACGGTGCTATCACAAATCTGTCTCACACATTTTTGCCAAGAAGCTCAGCAAGATGACAAATGTACCGTTTTAGAAAACTTTGAGTTTTTTTTTTTTTTTTGCCTTTTCCCGCTCAAAGTCGACACAAACAACAGACAGTTGGCACTGGTGAAATGGAACAATGTTTTTGTCTTTTCTATACAATTCATACAAAAATAAAAAATTAAAATTGCTCCAATGATAGCATTTCTTCTTTTTCTTTTTTTTTCTTATGATTTCCATGTTTCCATTTCATTTTGCACAGAGGTAGTGGCTATTTAGGTAAAGGGTAAGGGACGAAGTGGAAATTAAAAATCTCTCATAGAAAATGTTATTCGTTTTTGACCAGAGGAATCTCAAAAGAACAAAATATAATACTGCAATCACATACAAAAGTAGTCCTTCATTTTTGTACATTTTATACAGTGTTCACATGGTTTATCAATTTTCTCTCACACTTTTTATTGATTTTATTGTTCAATTTTTCTTTAAAAGGCAAGAATGGGGGTGTGTTTGGAATAGCATGATCCGGGCCAAGGTCTATGCCAGTGGGTCCACAAGGGGCTCCTCATCTCCACGGGATAGCAACTCCTTCTTCTCATCTGTGCTGGCCAGAGAGTTGCGGCTGTTGTGAGCTCCCATATACAGAGTGGCATATACCGGGTTGGTAAAGTTAGTGGGCTGGAAGGAGGAAAAAAAAAAAAAAAAAATCATCCATCACATAATGTTTAGAAAACTAAAGTTTAGCGTCATGTATATACAGTTCTGTGCAAAAGTCTTCAGCCATTCCTAATTTCTTATATTTGGTAAAATAAATGGGAAATAGATGCTGGAATGTATTGAAATGTGCAAACATACATTTAAATGCAGTATATAAGGCAAACAGAGAGTTTGTACAATTCTGACAAGCATGAAAATCAATATTAGGTACACCCAGCTTTATTCTTCAACACACCTTCAACTCTCTTAGGCAAGCTTTCTTTTAATCTAAGTAAGCAAGCAGTCTTCAGGAATAGTTCTCCGGGCTTCTTGAAGGACATTCAAAGCTCTCTTTCATACACACTGATGACAACTTGAATCAAAATTCAAAAGACCTGTTGCCCATTTCTGATGAGGTTTCAGTGAACGTGTCTTGTTTCTTCATTACATGACCATCAAGTGTTTTTTTAAGAACACACTAGACACCATGCTGAGAGATGCCAAGTTTTGGGCCAACAGCTTTGTGGGAATCACCTTGTTGGTGCAACAATACTATTTTATGCTTTTGTGTGCTATCTGATGATGATGTTTTGCGACAGGCTGCAAATATCAAAGTGCCTAAAGACAAAATCGGTTCTTTGCTAAGTTGCTTGTTATGTGTAAACAGTAAACTTGTTCATCTCTTGAGTTAGCTATTAATCAATTAAGCATAAAAACGGTGCCTGAGTGTTAAGTGGCTTAACAACCAAATAAGCATTCCTCTGAAAATCGTCATGTACAAGGACTGGACTGACAAGTAGCGAAGCCTGGAGAACTTTTTTTTTTAATTGCATTATAATAGTCTGGCAACTTGCAAGAACACGATAAAGAAATGAGGAGTGACTCGAGTTTTGCACAGTACTGAACACGTCTATATTTTTCTCTACCTTATCCGGGTCCAGAGTGAAGTCTGCATCTAGCAGCTCCCCAGCATCGTCATCAGGCTCGCCCTCATAGATCTTGTAAGCAGGGTTTCCAATCTCAACATTCATTGCCCCATTGGTCATCCTTTGGTGCTGGAAGCCCTTGGCCCTATACAAAATAATAAGGAGAGCAGCTGTAATTTAATTGTTTGTTCAAGAGTAGAGCTGCCTGAAGAGTGCAAGCAGGGACACAGCCACATTACGAAGGGAGGGGAGAGGCACTGCATGACTCTCACCACCATCCAGGCTAAGCCACAGCACAAGGACCAACACAAACCCAGCATTCGTGTACAGTAGGTAATGTCAGATCCAGACATACTGGACCCTCGTATCTTCCCAGATCCCCAATAAATCCACAATCAATCCTCTAAAATATGCATGAAGTATCCATGGTTAAGTAAATGCTGGATTTTGGGAAGTTGCATTTTCCAGTCAGAGCTTGGAACAATGCTATTGCACTCTCCATATCTCACTACGAGAGGCACTACCACAGCTCAATCCACAACACAGTACATTATGGCACAATATGATGGACAACAATATGAAAGACCTACAGCACTGGCTAACACATAGACAGATCTATTCATTTCATCTTTTCAATAGATCTGCCCTGGAGCCCTGCTTTGAAGAGGATAACTACACAGGACAGACACTGTAGGAGCGGGATGACCTACAGCCTTAATGACCATCAGAAAAAAAAAATGGCACAACACTAAGGACCAAACACAGCACAGGAACTCATGGTTAACGAAGAGGCAGGGAAAGAGAGAGCATCAGAATGAAGAACTGAAAGAGGGCATGGAGAGAAAAGTGTAACCCTGGCAGCCGTTACCGCAAGCGTCTGGAGCCGGTTTTTCCTGGCCGGCTAGACCTGAGGAGCAGAAGAGATGCCATTACAGAGGAGGAGAGTAAAAGTGCAGACCGAAGAACGGAAAGAAGGAAGAAAAAGGGGAAGAAAAAAGGAAATGCAAAAAAAAGAAGAAAAAAGCTCAAAGCCATCTCAAGTTTTGAATGTCGTGTTACTCACCCTCTCATCCTTCTCCTGTACCAGAACAACGCTCCTGCAGCCAGGAGGATCAGCAGCAACAGCAGCAGCACTGCAATCAGTATCGAGACTGTGCCTGCTCACACACAGGATCAAAAACAAACAGCCTCATCAAACACAACACTAAAAAAACTTCTGTTATCATCGTCACTGTGGGAGAGCTGACTCACGTCCGCCTGAACCTGAAGCATCACCACTGGCCACAGACTCACAACGATGCCCTTCCCAGCCGGGTGAACATCTACACACAAACACAGACACCAATACAAGATGACACAATAAAAAAAAAGTAAACTATGCAGTAATATAATGACAGAAATATGCGCAAACAGAAATATTCATGCACGCTGTGAAATAATGCAAGGACTGAATCAAGACTGAATGACAACAAATATGGATGAATACACTCCTCACATGCACTTTGGAAGGCGAGTATTGGGGTCTATAGAGCACTGGCCATTTGCACAGTACTCATTCGAATCGCACGTGTAACAGCTGGGCTTGACTCGGCCATCTGTGCAGCTATGGAAAAAAGGAAATTGAGCAAAATGTCACAGCTTTACGCAAGTATGTTTCTTTTCCGTTAATGTGAAGTAAATTATAACTGCTCTTACCGACAGGTGAAGTTCACCACTGATGCCAAAGTATTGCTGCGGATACACTCGCCATCACGACAGTAGTGACATCTGTCAATCTCACATGTACTACCGGTGTACTGGGGCAGGCAGCGGCACAGTTTGGTGCCGCTTTCGCTCTCTAGACATGTACCTTCGTTCAGACAATGGGCTTCGCAGCTTCCTGCACACACAAATAAGCACGTAGGTGCGTTAATTCCTGGCCACATGATAAAGGCTCATTTCAACTGTTCTTTTTATTTAGTGATCTATTTCAATTTTAACTGTTTTAAACTTGTCGCGTCACACAGACAAAGCAAACACTCACTGTACTGGCACTGGTCGCCAAGGAAGCCAGAGGGGCAGCTACAAGTTGGCTGGTTTCCAGCGCTGACCGTACAATTGCCTTCATTCCGGCAGTAATTCTTACAAGTGTGCAGGTTACAATTTGGTCCTGTAAAGCCTGTCAGGCAACGACAGGTAGGAGAGCCTGTGGGAGGACAGGTACATGAAGAGAAATGAAGGGAAGGATGGGTGGGGAATGGAGAAAAGTGTGCATTATTTTACTGGGCCAACAGAACCATGAAGGTAGCCTATAAAGCCATATTTTAACTGCTCTTATGCAAACTTTGCTGTTAACTGCAATATCTGGTATTATAAATATAGCAAAGCAAGCTACATCTACGCAATTTTCAAATCTAACCTGTAGGTGAAGGTGTGCATGTGCCTCCATTCTTGCAGTAGTCCCTGCACTGGTCAATCTCGCATCGATCTCCTCCATAATTAGGCTGGCAGCGGCACTTGGGCTGCTTGTGGGCATTTAGGAAACAGCTGCCGCCGTTCATACACTGGATTAAGCAGGGACCGCTAGGAGGAGCTGTAGGTGACAAAATCCTTCAGTAGTATGCGTATACATACATATACAAGCCAGTGCCTGCATACATTCTGTTTATGCACTCACAGATAGGAGACAGCGTGGGAGTGGGAAGCTCTACACATGTGCCGTTGTCCAGCGTACGTCCGTTGGGACAGGTGCACACAGGTCCGCTTGGACTTAGCAGGCACAGCCACTCACATTTCTTCCTGTCACAGGGATTAGTCACTGACAGAAAGAGAGCGTGAGAACAAGAATTAAAAATGGGGGAGACAGCTGCCTCAGTGCACCAACTGATTAAACACTCCTGCTGCTGTTTGAACTTTTGTTCTTTTCTTCTTCCTCACACTCACTTTCAGGTTGTTTGTAACGGTGATACAGGGCGATATCCGTGGCGTGGTTTATTCCGGTTGTCAGGTTCTCGATGGGGCCTTTGCCAAACTTGTTCACCCGGAAGACGTAATTGTTGATGTAGGTGACGCCATAGATGTAGTCCTCAAACACATCGATGCTGAAGGGCTGATGGAGCTCTGTGTAGAAACAAAGGTGTAACTGGAATGGATTCCTGACTAAAAAAGACTGAAGAACAGCTGTGTTATGCGAGGAGATGCCACTCAACTGTTTTTAATGCTGTTTACAGCCACGATGGCGTCACTGCCATTCAGCTTCACGCTGCAGATCACTGAGAGTTTAGCATCAGCCCAGTACAGACGCTCGTTAAAGTAGTCCACCGCCAGGCCTATGCAAACACAGCAAATTAGAGAAGGTTTAAAAGAGGAAATGCTCATACTTTGTATTAACTGCAGGCAAGATGATAAGAAAGTGTTGCTTTTGTATATATGTGTGCTTTACCAGTTGGCCATTGAATGTTTTCTTCAACCAGAGTCTCTCTCATTGTTCCATCCATAGCAGCTGTTTCAATCTTGGGGTGGTTGCCCCAGTCGGCCCAGTACATTTTCCTAATGAATGAAAAGTAATTTCACTGATGTCAAAACAATTACAGCACAGTGTGCATTCTTCAAACTCCTTTCTCCGGTATGACTGCATCCCACGCCTCCCACAAACCACTTACCCTCTCTGGGGGTCAACTACAATTGCATGAGGCTCATCAATCATGCCTGAGATCAGTGTTTTGCGGTGGCGTCCTCCACTTATCTGGGCCACCTCGATCACATCTCTACCAGAGTCAGTCCAGTACAAGTTCCCTGCCACCCAGTCCACAGCGATGCCCCGGGGCATTTTCAGATCAGGAATCTGAAAACAAACAAGACATTAAAACTGCAACAAGACTCTCCAAAACCGGACGCACATTCTTTCTTTGTTTATGCTAGATCAGATTTCTGTAAGTATGAAGCAAGAACAAACATAAACACAAACTTACCTCAAGGCTGGTGATCCTGGAGTCACTCTGGCGTCGGTCGCGGTTGCTGTTGGGGGACGAGGAGGAAGAAGGCAAATCGTAGGAAGAAATGCGTCCCGTGTGCCAGTTGGTCCAGTAAATGCGATTCGTTTTCACGTGCAGGTCCATGGCATCAATGCGCACGTTGGCATCACCCTGGAAAATCTGCTCATAGCGCCAGTTTGGCATGGAAGGGTCCAGGCTGCGGATTTCATTGTCATCAGCGATGTAGAGGACTTGTCTCTGAGCTGGGGATGAAGAGCAAAGTGAGTTGCAGAATAGGAAGGCAACAGTTGAAGTTAACACAAAGAATGTACAGTGTACATATAGAATCTACTTTCTGCTTCTCCCTTGCCACAAGGGGTCACCACAGCGGGTAACACTGAATATTTGATTTGGCAGTTTTACACCGGATGCCCTTGCTGAAGCAACCCCAATCAGGATTTGTGTCTCTGGCTGGAATCGAACCAGCAACCTTTCGCTTGCTAACCAAATGTGTTAACCAAAACCACAAACGAACCCAAACCATTGCTGGATTAGGTTAGAAGTACTTACTATCAGCTTTGCATGTGTCATTGATTCTGCTGAAGTACTTGTGGCAGCTGCACTTGTAGGAGCCCTTAGTGTTGTTGCAGATGTGGGAACACACTCCAAACTGCTTGCATTCGTTCTTATCTGTGAAACACCCCAAAGACCACATGACACACAACGCAAATACAGAGCGGCTTAGAGTTGTAAAATGACAAATGAAGCCAGGGTACCTTGACATCTGTTATGTCCACTGGATGTGAAGCCAGGTTTGCAGGAGCAAAAAGAGTCGGTGCCATTGACCACGCAGTGAGCTTCGTCTCCGTCTCCACACACCGTCCTGTTACTGCGACAGTCATTCAGCACCGTGTCTGAGGACAAGGAAACGGGCAGCAGGCGGTCAAGCAGACAGCTACAGAGAGTGAACACTGCCAATGTGACGAATTCACTGTGGCCCAACATACCTTTCTTACTGCAGTTGACTTCATCAGAGCCATAGTCCTCACAGTCGTTGAAGTAGTTGCAGCGCAGAACTGAGCTGATGCAACGGCCATTTGAGCACTCGAACTCGTCCTTTTGGCACGATGGTTTGGAAGTAATCCCTTTTGGAAGAGAACAAGGGTCACAGAGAAGTTATTATTACCCTGTGAAAAATTACATGAAAAAGACTCTAACATCTAACTGCAAAACAATACGCAGCAATTAACCGACTTTACAGTAAGTTACTAAAACCCTGTCACTCCTTATCAGTCCAGTAATAAATCCTCATTTTCACATTAGAAAAAGCACACTCACAGCAGTTGAGTTCGTCACTGTTGTCCGCACAGTTGTTCACACCATCGCACCGTTTTGATACAGGTAGACAGACGCGGTCGTTATGGCACCGGAACTGTCTCGTAGGTGGACACTGGAATTTAACTTAAGGACCAAAGGAGAAAAAGCATTACGGAAGAGAGGAAAACCTCTATAAGAGCAGGATATCAAATGGTCTTCTGGAATTCTGGCAATGTGAGGAATGCACTGGTTCTCACCACACTGTTCTGGGTTCTCATCAGAGTTGTCTCCACAGTCATCCTCACCATCACACATCCAGCCCAGGGGTTTACAAAGGGTGTTATTGCACTGGAACTCATCCTGGGGGCAGTGTCTACCAGCTGAAATACAGGGGCGAGCGCTCAGTCATCAGCAGTCATCATGGTGATAGTTATAGAATTATGTTTGTTTGAAATATGCAGTGGTGGTACGATGACGCACGCTTCTTACCGCCACTGTCGCAGCTCTCTTCGTCACTGCTATCCATGCAATCGGGATCCTCATCACAGCGCCAGCGGAGGGGAATGCAGTGGCCATTTTTACATTGGAACTGATCTCTGTCACATTTCACATCGCAGCCATTCTGAAAAGAAAAAAAAACAAACATTAATTGCTTTCATTATAGCACGTCACATTTGAAACCAAAAGGTTCAGTCAGAAGTTAAGACCTGAGCGATACCTCATCTGAGCCATCAGCGCAGTCGTGGTCCCCGTCACACTTCCAACGCCCTGCAATGCAGCGGCCGTTCGTGCAGGCAAACTCGCTCTCGGAGCACTGACGAGGCACTGAGGACACAGGGACAAGCGCTCAGAAGGGCGTGTGAGCATGATTAAGGAGCAAGGAGAGTCGAAGCAAGTAGCAAGGAGAGGTGTAAGGAAAGGAAAATAGAAGAGTAAAGGCGGGAATAGAGCAGACTGAAAAAAACAACACAAGAAGCTCTGTGGAGAGCCGGACGTACGTGGATAAAATAATTTAGATAGTTCATATCACAGGGTTGGCTCAGTGGGTACAGAGTCGGGTATGTGTAACACGGGAGCTAGAAGAACTACTGGGATTTCAACATAAACAAATAAAATGGAAAAAAAATACTGGCAGAACTGAAAGAAAAGCCGGGGGCACACAAAGGGCTGGGTAACTGGTGAGAACACCTACCTCTGGCTCACAGCAACTGGCCAGTGTGAAATGCAAAACAGACATGAGATGATGTGAATGTGAGATGTGCAAATGGCCGTAGAGCCAACTAACTTAAAAACAAATTAAATCTCAACCATGCGTGTAGCTGTGTATAAATATAACACACATACACAGAGTGACAAGCAAAACACTGCTCACCACTAAAAACCGCTCTAATGGAACGGACTACCTATCGCTGGGTTTAACAATTATATTACAAATCAATGCGCTGTGGGTGGGTGAAGTCCAGAGTGGGCGTCCATTTCAAAAGTAAGAAAAGCTAGCGTGACCTACCACACTTGTCTTCGTCAGAGTTGTCTCCGCAATCATTGTCGTAGTCGCACTGCCAGCGGCCAGGCACGCAGCGGTTGTTTTTACACCGGAACTGGTAAGGCTCACACGTCCGCTCATCTGTACAAAAACGCATATTTAGCACACGTTTCCCCTCATTGCCAGCTTCTTTTGTCTTTAGTCACCTTCCGAAACTCTTTCCTTACCACACTCCTCCTTGGGTTCATCCGACGCGTCCCCACAGTCATCCTCTCCGTCACACTTCCATCGTGCCGGGATGCAGCGGCCCGAGTCTTTGCAGCGGAACTCATCCACGCCGCATGTCATCTGAGCTGCAACAGAGAAGACTGACTGGATTAGACCTTCAAAAGTAGATACGGGACTTTACAGGCTTATTCCCTCCTAATGGAATAAACAGATCACGCTGTCTTTACTGACGCTGTAAAAATGAATTGCCTGGGTTTTAATCAGCTTCAAGCTCAACAATAAAAGGGTGAACGATGACGTGAGAAAAATCTAGAGGCGGCTCTGTTTCGCTCTATCGTTTCAAATTTCTCTTTTACACTCCAGCGCAACATTCTCTACATCCTTTCATTTCCTCTGGTGCTGACATTCACAGCATCTCATCAGTATAATTGGTCAGATTCTATTACAGACACATTTTGTTTCAATGCGGAGGAAACACTCTTCATAAGCAGAGCAATTGTTTTGGTGTCGTAATAAAAAGATTCGTCTTACTGCAGTTGGCAGGCTCATCAGATCCATCCACGCAGTCGTTGTCCCTGTCACACACCCACACACGTGGGATACAGCGCTTCGTGATGGTACACTGGAACTGGTTGGGGGCGCACGTTACCTCCGCTGCACATGAGGCAAACAGATGGGCCCATTTACTTCATCACACTAAATAAAGACAAGCTGTTCTCCATTTGAAGAATTCACATGTTAAACGACTGCAGTGCTTGGGTTCTTCTACCGGCTCCTTCAAACTGCAAACATGGCGATTCTGCTATAAAGGTGCTAAAATGTAAATTTTGACCTCTGGATGGTACAACTGAACAGTTCATGTAATCTCCCTCTAGGGATAATGAAATGTCCTTAGCAAATGCCATCCCAATTACATTATGCAACATAATTTGGCCCAAGGGCTTCAGTGCTAAAGGAAAGGTCAAAAAGGACAGAGATGCTCTGGGGAGGGACACGGCGTTTAGCAATTTCCCATCTGCCTAATAGTATAGGGGTCTAAGTGAGACAAAAGAAGGACGGTTAAGGCCTCTCTGCAATCTGATGGGTTCATCCTCTGGGGACAAATTTGCTACAAGTGACAGAGACAGCTTCTAGCAAGGCAGACGCTAAGAAAATAGAGAGCCTTGAGGAACTAATGACTTACGGCAGTCTTTCTCATCTTCTCCGTCTCCACAGTTGTCCTGCCCATTGCAGCGGAAGATGCCAGGGATACATCGACTGGGGTGGGAACATTTAAACTGACTCGGCAGGCACACGTGGATGTCTGAAAGAAAACAAATTCAATAAATAGTGATTGCACAGGATAAAGATTTTCAGTTCTAATTTAGATTCTCTAGATATGTGTAGGTGCTTGTACCGCAGTTGGCTTCATCAGAGTTGTCCTGGCAGTCATTGTCTCCGTCACAGATGTAGGCTGGGTTAGTACAGATGCCCGTCCCACACTGGAACTGGCCTGGTCTGCACCTGAACTCAGCTACAGGGAGAATACGCGGCACATCATAAACCACGATAAACAAAAATCAAGAAAACAGAAGTAATGTGTCACAACTGCTACAGTCTGATCACTCACGGCAGTCTCCGGGCTCATCTGAGTGGTCCCCACAGTCATCTTCAGTGTCACATTTCCACCAGAATGGGATGCATTTGTCGTTTTTACAAACAAACTGAAGGAAAACAAGAAAAACAGATGATTAGAAAAAAAAAATATGGTAATGTGATATGTGATAATGTTTTAATACAGGCAGATATCCTTTTACCTGACTGGCGGTGCAGTTGGACAAGCAATGTTTGCCATCGGATGCTAGGTAAAAGTTGGTGGGGCAAGCGCACTTGTAACCCCCTCCAGGAGAGAGCAAGCACAGGTTACTGCAGCCTCCATTGTTCATCTGGCACGGGTGGCCTTCCACTGAAGAGGAGAAACGTGTTAACAAGGAGAACACAAAGCGAATCAGAAAGGAACCAGGGCACAGATGAAGATTAACACGTGGTTGTTAATAACTCTGTCCTACCATCAGGTTGGCGATATGGGTGGTAAATGTGGATGTCCATGGGTCTGTGTAAGGTGCTGATCAGCATCGTCTTGTTGGTCCCCAGAGTCTTATGAGCTCTGTTGATGGACTTTGTTTCCCAGTCTGTCCAGTAGATGTACTCCTCAAACAAAGTCATGGCAAAGATGTGGGGGATATCCTGGGTCAGAACTACAAGGTGCAAGCATAAAGACGGAGAATTTAGTCACAAAATCAACACCTGACGTTGCTCTTGTGTGTTTATGTATATGTTACCTGTATGTCTGCTTGTTCCATCCAGGCTAGCAAACGCAATGTAGTCCTCCCGAGCGTCAGCCCAGTAAATGCGGTCATTAATAAAGTCCAGAGTTAGACCATTGGGCCAGGTGATCTTATCCTCCACAATGACGCTCCTATTAGTGCCATCCATCCCAACCCTCCCTATGTGGGGGTTGTCACCCCAGTCAGACCAGTACAAGTACCTGCGAAGGTTATTTATAAGGTTTACTGATTAACAGCAAATCAAAATTATACATCTGCAAGGTCGAAGATGTTAAGTAAAACAGTGATTTTCAACATTCTGCACAAATGTAGCCCTTTTAAGATATTTTGTTATGCACTGACCATCAAAAATGGGTAATGTCTGAAGAAACTGAAAAATACTTCATTTCTGAGAATGAAAAAAAACATTTCTGGGAGCGTTTACAGCAGCTGACATTTTAAAATGGATACAAATTTTCACTGAAAACAGGAAGACCGCGGTTTTTAAGACTTAAGGTTTTTAAGTCTTTAAGACAAGATACCAGTGACAAAGTGTCTTACAGAGGTTTCAACAAACTACGTCAAAATGGACACACATGAATCTAGTAAAGCTTACTTTTTATTTTTTTTACTAATTCTAGTTGTTTTAGGAATTGTACATAACATGTCTGAAAATAAATTATTTTCTGCCTGCAGTTTTCTAAAGCACCACAAGAAGTATTATTACTCCTGTTTCAGAAACACTGATTTAGAGTCTCATATTGACTACAACTGAGATTGGTAAAGTGCGCCCATCACTTCAAACAGAAACCAACAAATTATTTTTCTAAAAAGAAAAAAAACTCTCTCGGTTAGCACTTTTTGAACATTTTGCAGTGTCACTCTTACCCGTAGCGTACATCCACAGCCAGAGCACGAGGCTCCCTCAAGCCGTTGTTGACCAGAACTGTTCGGTATGCTCCATTCAGCTTCGACACCTCAATAGTATCCCGTCCTTTATCGCACCAGTACAGGTTTCCTCCCACCCAGTCGACTGCCAGGCCGTCTGGGTTGCTAAGTGATGTTCGGTGAAGAACCTGACAAGTGAACAGGCAGTTTTTATTGTCTGAAAATTAATGTGTGCCTTTGGCTTTCACTGCACATAATATACACAAACACAGACACGAACACATTCATCATTTTGAATATAGCTTAAATTTCTGGCAGGTAGGCCGGTATTAACAGCGCATTTTATTTCTCTTCCTCTGCCAAGATGCTGCTACGCCGACCTGAACATTGCTGCCATTGATGTGCATGCGTCGAATCATGCTGCCCTGGGTGGTCACATCTGTCCAATAAATCATCTGCTGGCGATAGTCGAAGTCCAGAGCCACAGCATTGTTCAAGCCCTGTTAAGGCATGGGAACTGCATTAGTCTGGTAACTCCAGCACTTTCCAATCACAACAGCAGGACTGAATCTGCAGGGCTCACCTGTTTGAGTAAGGTGTAGTTAGAGCCATCCAAGTTGAGCTTTCTCAGGTAATAGCGGTTGGCAAAGATGAGGAAGGGTTCTTCATCTGGAAGGAGTGAAGACAGAATATGACATATTATGAGAGGCTTTCCCTTAAACACGTCTCTGAATGTTATTAATCTGTCACGTTTCTTACCAGAAGTGGATTTGCATATTGTGGGGTTCTCGGGGCTAAGCTGGAAACCCTCCACACACAGACAGTGGAAGCTGCCGTGCGTGTTGATGCAGCGCTGCGTGCACGGGTAAGTGGTCGTGCATTCATCTATGTCAATACAAGTCTTCCTGTCATCTTTCAGATGAAAGCCGGGATGGCATCTGCACTGTGGGGGAGCAAAGCACAGAGCAGGTAAAGCAGCAGACCGTGCTGTTTATTTTACACATCCATTACTTAAGAACTCAAGTCCCGATTTCATGCCGTTCACTTACCTTAAACCCTATTTTCAGGTCTTCACAGAGCTGGGAGCAGCCACTCAGTTTGCTGTTCAGGCACTCGTTAATGAAGCAGTTCAGCTCATCAGAGCCGTCGCCACAGTCGTCTTTATGGTCGCAGAGCAACGTCTCGTTGACGCAGTTTCCATTATTGCAGACGTACGCGGTGTCGTTGCATTTCTTCTCTGTTCCACAAAGTGAAGCAATGAAATGAGAAAGTAATGAAGAGAAAACGTCAGCCGGCGTAGCTGATATAACAGCCTCGAGGATTAATTTCAGTCACAAATGCTGAGAGCGGATTACAATTGCCAAAAAGATAAAGATACTGGAGTCTTATTCTCTTTTAGGCTTGTTAGCGTACAGTATATAATTACAATATAAAGAAGGTGACTTCTGCTTGTTCACTTTCTTTTCTGCGAACCTTGTCTATGTATGCTATGATATTATTATCCCTTTTATTATCCCCTTTTTTTTTGCATGTTCAGTGGCTAAAAATGAATCTTACATGTCCTGTAATCACACTAATTCAATAAATATACTGAACACATGAACTGAATAAATAAAGTACTTCTGGAGAGACTCGGAGTGTCTAACCTGGGCCAGTGCACCGGGGATTTTTTGGAGCTTCATCTGAGTGGTCGTGACAGTCAAAGTCTCCATCACACTCCCATGAATTTTTAATGAGACAGCGTCCGTTCGCACAGCGGAACTCGTTCGGTCCACACGTCGGATACTCTGCAGCGACAAATGGTACATGCTACTTCAAAAAAAAAAAGAAAAAGAAAAAGCCACTCAGGCGGAGGGAGAGTGTTTCAAATCACAGGTCACGGCTCCACTCACCGCACTCCTGGGACTCGTCTGAGCCGTCGCTGCAGTCGTTGTCATGGTCACACACAAAGTGCTTGGGTATACACTGTCGGTTCTGGCACATGAACTCATTGCTGCTGCATGTGTTGTTGAAGTCTGAGACACAGAAATAATTGGTGCATGAGTGAGATCATTACAGCTGACAGATATTCCTTGGTCTGTGAGAGTTATTAAAATCTATTTGTCCTGATCAAACTGAGCCCTCAGCGTGCACTCACAGCAGCCAGCTTTCACGCTCTCATCTGCTCCATCAGGACAGTCTTTATCTCCGTCGCACATCCAGCGTTTAGGAATACACATGTGTGACTCAGGGCACTGGAATGTCTCTGGACTGCAGGTTTTAGACTCTGTAATGGAAAGAGGCGATTGATTGATTGATTGGAATGCCTATTAATGGTTTTTTTTTTAATATTTAAAAAAAAAAAAAATTTGTACACATTCTAAAGTTTTGCACTCATTAAACTAAAGTTATGTTTAGTGTGCAGAAGCTTTGAGCCACCCATCATTTCCTTATATTTTGCTAAGAAAATGTGAAGTGGGTGCAGCAAAGCACATGCAAACATGTAGTACAATTCAAGGCTTCTCGAACGACATTCACAGCTCTTCTTTGGATGATGGCTGCTTTTTGTTGCTGTGTCTATAAAAGGTTGTCCCACGCTGCTTTTATTTTGAGGTTCGGACTTTGGGGAGGCCAATTCATGACTGATAGTGCTCCATTGTGTGTTTTTCTATCTAAGCTCCTATGTCAAGTCTTTGCTAGATTTCTTCTTATGGACTTCTTCTGAAGGACATGACTTTCAGATATTGTTCATCTGCTGTAGATACTCAATGCCTCTTCTGTATTTTTACTCTATTTCTCCAGTTTCCTTGGATACAATTTACTTTGCCAAGTTGTTTGTTATGTGTAGACTGATCCATGCCTTGAGTTAGGTGCCTTTTTATGCTTAACGTTGATGCATGAATCAGTGAAGCAGCGTTCACAAACAAAATAAAAAATTACCTGAAAATGTTCAGGTACAAGGACTCGACTGAAAATAACTGAAAGCCTGGAGATCTATTGATCAAGACCACTAAAAAAAAATGCAAGAAAATCTTACTGACTATAAAAGTAAACAGAAATGAGGGGTGACTCATACTGCAGGTTAAAAACTGTTGCAATATTCACTCAACTTTAGGAACTCAGTGTTTGTCCATATCTCCCCACAAAAACCAATGTTGTGTAAATATGTCTTCAGCACTTACTGCACTTGCTGTCCTCGTCGCTGCTGTCCCCGCAGTCATCCGCTCCATCACACACCCAGCGGTTAGGAATGCAGCGATGGTTCCCACACTCAAACTGGGAGGCTGAGCAGAACTTGTCTAAAGGAGAAGTGAGAAGGTGTTAAGTGCAAAACACAGACACTGAAACCAAGCAATGGCCTGTTGTCCTGTACGGTGTATACGAACTTACCACAATGAGCCTCGTCCGCACCGTTCTCGCAGTCGTTCTCCTTATCACAAGTCCAGCTCATAGGGATACAACGTCCGCTGGGACAGGCGAAGAAGGGCGTTGGACACTTTGTTTTCCCGCTCCCTGGCAGAGCAGCAGCAAAGTGGTGAGTTTGAAAAGGAAACGTCAAAGAGTTAATCCAGCATGAAGAGAGAAAAACAAATTAAATTTATTTTGCTGTGTTTTTCAAGGAGAATTACCTCCCAAACCACAATTTAATGGATGAAAACGTTCATTGTTTTTTCCTGTTCTCTGTGGCATAATACAAATAGTTCTTTTTACTCTTTAAAAAAAGAAAAACAAACACTCCAAGTTGATTTAGCTGTCAGATGTAATTAAAATACCAGGGCAATTTCTTTCATCTGAGAAGTCTCCACAGTCGTTGGCTCCGTCACACTGCCAGGAAGGTGCATAGCAGAGTGTGGTGAACTCGCACTTCTGAAATGTCACTCCCTTCACTCCCAGATGGAAATAACTGGAACAGTCTGTGGCAGCTTAACAAAGAGAGAAGCAAACCATTTTACCAGCACCTCAGAGCTGCAAAATTGTTGACATTTAATTTTTAAGAAGAAATCTGATCATCTTAACTTACTGCAGTTCATCTCATCACTAGCGTCCTCGCAGTCCACTTTCTGGTTGCACTTGCTGGAGTTGGAGATGCAGCTTCCGTCTCGGCACTGGAACTGATCGGCTGTGCACAGCGTGGCTGGCGAGAGAAGAGACGGCGTTTAGTGAGAGCAATATTTTAAGAAATTCCAATCAAAATGTTGGACTAATTGGAAGATCGGACTCACTGTTACAGAAGAGCTCATCGGAGTTGTCTCCGCAGTCATCCTGCCCGTTGCACCAGGAGCTGTGACCCACACAGCGGCCATTCACACATCGTCTGTAGCCCTTCTTGCAGACGCGGTTGGCTAAAAACCAGACAGGATGGACTCTCATTACAAAATCCAACAAGAAAAAACGCGGCTGAAAGTGATTTGACACACAAAAAGAGGTTCCACTCACCGCAGTATGACTGTTTCTCATCAGACTTGTCCTTGCAGTGAGCCATGCCATCACAAGTCAGGGTGTAGTTAACACAGTCTCCATTTCCACACTCAAACTCATCAATGCTGTTACATGTAGTGTTGAGGGCTGACGGGCAAAAAGACAGAAATAGGGACTTAGGAAGAGTTGCCTAACCCAAGACAATCAGAGCAGGCACAGAGCCTGATATCCGTCTGCTTGTTACTTTTTCACATCAAGTTTGTGTCTGCTCATCATCATCGGCAGATTAAAATAAAATACCAACCAACAGTACCATCTGGGACACATTTAGCGTTTCTCTTTACTGCAATTTCTATGGAGCTATAAAAAAAAAACATTTAGCTTAGCGTCCTCGCTTTATTTCATGCATATATACATTTCCTCCATATAAGCGTGTCCTGTAAGACTCCCATTCTAGAATTACCTATGCAAGTGTTGTCTTCCAATAGCTTCCTGTCACCCCGACAGCTGCAGTTGACCCTTCCCTCAGAGGTCAGCAAACACAGGTCCTGACATCCCCCGTTGTTAACACGACACATGGAGAATTCACCTATGCAAACAGGAGGACAGTTAGCCACATAAACCTGAGAATTTCTGATCTCGCATCCAATCTCCTGACACACAGGTGAACACACATCATCAGCAGACAGAAACACCTGGGTGAACCCGGCAATGGCTCTGCCTCAGCTGAATGCACAATGTGACTCTATCTAAATAGGATTTGCGGCTGTTACAGCGGGTTCTCAGCTTGCATCGGTGCGGCGGGTATTGGTGCCAAACAGTTTAGTGAATAAGGGAACTCGAGGGAAAAGATACGGTAGAGTGGAAAAATGCTTGACTTGACTGGAATAAAAAGATACAGACAATGATAAATGCAGACAGGAATAAAAAATGATTCCTGTGATGAAAAATACCCCAAATTTGACACTGAATTTCCTCAATCTGTGTAAAGACTTACAGCTGTTAGTGTCATTGGCCACTGCGACAATACCCATCGGCTGTTGAGGAATATCAGCACGCAGGACCTTCATATCTGCCCCGGTGTATTTCTCAGCCCGGAGCACAGCCCTCCTCACCCAGTCGGTCCAAAAGATGTAATCTCCATACACCGCCAGGCCAAATGGATGGACCGGTTCATTCTTCAGCACAACCTGCAGGGGGAAGCAAAGCCACAGTCATGAGAACCCCAGTGTTTTTCTAACAAACCAGTGAAAGGCTAAAAAGCTGACAGCCATGCAGCATTAGAAATATTTTTAGTGTTTTTGTCACTCACGTAGCGCCTACTGCCATCATACTCGCAGCGCTCAATCTTGTCCAGTGTGGCGTCAGAAAAATAAATCTTTTCAGCGCGGTGGTCTATGGCCAGGCCGTTGGGGGTTCGGATGTCCGTGCCAATGATCACAAGGACGTTGGAGCCAGTCAGCGTGGCGCGCATGATACTGGGAGACTGCTCGTTCCAGTTGGTCCAAAACATCAGGCTGTGGGAAAACGTAATAATCAGTGATACGAACAGGTGTAATGAACTGGCTTGAGTAGTGTGGCCTGCAAATCGGTGATATGAACAACTGAGTCAGTTCTAACCTCTGACACTCGTCGAGAACGAAGGCCCTCGGGTGGTCGTCTCCTGACATGGTGACCACTGTATGCCGGTCAACGGCACCCCAGCGGCTCTGGTCCACAGTGTGGCGGGTGATAGTCGAGGTAGTGTAGCTTGTCCAGAACAACATATCCCAGGCTCTGTGGTATGCCAACCCCTCCACTGAGCCCACATCTGAAAAAGCATAAAGGGATTGAGCGAAGAGCATACAGACAACGAAAGAAGGCAACGGCCAGAGGAGGGGGACGGAGTACACAGAAGAGGAAAAGGGGAGAAGAAAAAGAAGCACGTCAACTACGGGGTTATGTTAAAAGGCCAAGTGTAGACCGTTTGGCAGCAGCTCAGAGCTGGCAGACTGCTGTGTGGCAACCCGGAGTCAGGGCTCTGGGCATGACAGCTTAGTATTAATGACTAAGAACACTGTGTGATTCGAGGCTTTTATCGAGCAAATAGTGGAGGATAAAGGTCACAATAACAGTTACCAGCTAGCATATTACTTTCCACTGGACTGCCTCATCAACAGATGAGAAGCAAGAGGTCTTTTTTTTTTTCTGCTTTCCCAGCCTTAAAATGAGCAAGAGGTTGGGAGCTTCATGGCTGAAAGGAGGCCAGAGGACAGACAAGAGTCAGCCAAGATGGAGGAACACAAAGTTCTGCAGCATCAGATGGAGAACAGCTGCACTGGAATTGAGAAAACACGCAACACACACACAAACAAATACTGTACTACAAATACTGTTCTTCATGGAGTCAGAGACCGCTCCAAATGATCACTAATAGTCACCGCCTTGTTACTGCAGCTGCTGCAATGGAACAGTGCGGGTCTAATGATTAAAGCAGCCTTTTCTTAGGAATGGTTATGATCTCATTCCATCAGATGTCAGGCCAAAGCAACAGTGAGGTTCACCACCAGGTGGGACAGTTCACACTACACCTCAATATCTCCAGTGCGACACCACAGACATGAATCATCGTGGGTCCAGTGGACGCTATAGGACTGAGAGTAGCAAAGTGACTGAAAATTAAGCAGAGCATTGCAAGACGCAAGGCAACTCTCCCCCGCTTCTCACACTCATAAATCAACACCCTAACAATCGATAGAGAACGGCGTGAAATCCATTCACCCCCATTTCCTCTTTCTTTAGTGGTGTTAATGAATTTTAAATCACAAACTGGCACCACTGTCTGCTCAAATCACATTACTGTTGATCTAGGGCTCCCAAAGATTCTGTACATTTTCATTCGATGCTTATGCCAATACAGGCAAGCTGAATATACAGGTCTTGAGCTCACGTGGTTATACTGACAGTGATTTTATGGCCGTTTATCTACAGTAGGTATGATAGCAGTGGAGTGTTTGCCATCAGGCCGGGAGTCAATAATTACCCCGATTCTGAAGGCAAACACTATCTCACTGTGTCGCTCTTTGTTTATTTTTTGTATCAGCGCGGGTTTTTGTACAGGCTGTGCTGCAAATGCAGGTCGAGACAATACACAGGCCTTGTCAGAAAATGGGAAGAAGCTAAATAGAGCATGGGGAAAAAAAAAAAAATATGTTGGGCCTCATTAGGCCCTCCCACAGAGAGTTGGACAGCCCATCCATGTCCTGCTCTATCATAATCAGTCCAGAGTTCACCTACCGCTTACTTGGTCTCATCCTGTATTCACGTCAAACTATCCTTTCCTCTGTTGCTTTTTTCTCTGGAAATCCCTTTCCTGGATATATGAGGAATACTGATTGTGGAAGGCGAATGCCATGTGGAGTAGCTGCCTGCTCTGAACTCACACAATCTACAGCATTCACCTCTCAACATCTGCCTGCCCTTCTCAGGAGTTCAACCAGAAGAATGACTAACCCAGCAGCTCAGAAATCAGGTGTGTGTTGACTTCAGTGGAGGGGCCTGATCTTACTTTGTTCCCCTTTACAATGGGAAGCTAATAAGAGGCGGAACTGATTGAGAGGAAGCAGCTTTAACTATACACTTAGTTTTCCCACAGTCAGCAGTTTCATGAATAGATGTCATATGTGATTATGTATTTAACATGATTCAGTCTGAGCTGATTCATGTTAAACTTTGATCTGTGTGTTGTAATTTCTGAGAACACTGCTACTGCAATGTCCTTAATCACAGCCACATTTATGATCAGTAGTTTTATGACTGAATTGAGCAAACTGACCCTACAAAACTGAAGACACAATGTTGCTGCTGAACTCTACAAGTTCAGAGGATCTGCTGGGTAACAGTAGCACTGACCCTGGACTGGACAATGTGGAACACATTCTAGTCCCAATACTAGATACACTAATTCTGGTGCTGGGGGCTAGCGGACACACCATAGTGATTGTAATCTTATGTAAGCGATGGAGGAGAGGGGTGGGACGTATTGGACAGTCTCCTCAAAGCTCCGTGTTGGGTATGGGGACAGACATCCTGCTTCTGGCCCTGAGTGTTTCAGACCTGCTTTTGCTCTCCATGCTTCCCTTCCACACGGCTGCTATAGCCATGCAGCACTGGCCGTTTGGCGACTTCATGTGTCGTCTGTTGGGCTTCCTGGGATCAGCATGCTCCTCAGCTAGTATCTTTACTCTGGCCACACTAGCTGTGTGTCGCTATCTGACTGTGGTGAAGCCTGCCAAAGCATATTCGCTTCTCTCTACTCGCCGAGTCTCTGTAGCTGCCATACTGGTCTGGGTCCCAGCCTGCTGCCTTGCCGTTCCACAGCTAGTCTTTCGCTCTGTAGGAACCCCACAAAAACAGCTTGACGGGCTTGCATGCTTTGCTTTCCAGACCCACCATGACCAGTTGATCTATGGACTGTCTCATTTCTTTGTGGCCTTCTTATTACCGCTGGTTACCATAGCAGTAGCATATGGCAGCATCTACATGTTCCTATGGAGGAGTCGGCATGCTGGAAGAGCCCCCCAGGTGGAGCGTTACCAAAGCAAAGTGACCCAAACGTCGGCTATGCTGGTGCTGGCTTTTACCCTGTGCTGGCTGCCGTCCTATGGCATGACGCTGGCCTTACTGGTGGATAAAGGCACAGGAGCCACTGGAGCCTCACCACGTTATGGCCCCTTTGCTGTGTTTGCACGCTTTATGGCGACCTCCTCTACAGTGATGAACCCTATCCTCTATGTGCTGATGTCTGAAAAGTTCAGGCAGGACCTACTGAGGCTGTTCAAGAGGGAAGGACAAAGAGACAGCAGGGCTGTGGCTATGGCTGCTGCCTAACAGTAATACTACGAGTAACTAACTTGACATAACTTGACTATTTGATACATGCACAGTGAGGAACTGCTTGGCAACTGGGATTAACAAAAATATACAACCTAAAAAAAACTTGATCAAAGACTGGAAAAGTCAAAAAACTGGAAGTCAGCGCTGCCTTCATGAACAATGTCAACTCAAGAGCTCTCACAGCAACAGTCAGCATCATTGCTTTGAACAACAGTTGCTCTTGAATTGAGCAGGAACTTTGCTCTGGGATTTGTTGCTTTACATGCACAGCGGGAATATCACGCATTCCTTGTAAAAGAGATTAAAGTAAAACATTAACGGTGCACCTGTGTTTTGTTGTGCTGAGATACGGTGAATGAAAGTTTGTCTCTCAGCCTGATTGTATTTGCTTCTCAGTCTGTTCTCAAAAAAAAAGAAAAGAAAACAAATGTTTTTCCTTTGTTTCTACTTTGGCTACAACTACAGAATAAAAATTAGCATTTTGGGGAAAGCCAGCAGATTTCATGTCCAGGAAGATTTCTTATCAGGGAGTCTTATGACTGGACAAATGACAGGAGCCATAAATCTTGGGTGGGGTCGGGTGGGAGGTTTGGGGCAGAGCAGCATGTCAAGTTAGTTACGTGGACAGAACACAAAGCATTAAGAATTGGGAAAACTCACTCTCTACTACAGTCTTGCGGTCAGACCCGTCATCGCTGATCTGCTGGATGTTACCAAAATGAATATCACTGAAGAAGATACGGTTCGCTCCTTTGCCTCCTCCTCCTCTGTAATCAAAAGTGAGTGCGATGACGTTCTTCATGTGCTCGGGGTCCTCAAATGGTTTTATGGGTGCATTCAGGTTGTTTTCGTCGGACAGGTGAACGCTCTTCAGGATGGTGCGCTCCGAGTAGAGAAGATAGCCGTCGTAGTCGCGGCAGCTGCAGCCATCTTCAGCCAGCATGCCGTGGGCGCAGGCACACGTACGCTGTCCTTTGCCACGGTAAAGGCAAAGCTGCTGACATCCGCCATTGTTCTCTTTGCACACATTTGTTCCTATAAATGGAACAAGATGCAATGAAAAATACATTTTATAATTTAAATACACATTTTACAATTATATGTATGAAGACTCTTTTATTTAAGTGGGACTTATTATACTTTTCCTAATTTTATAGAATATACGTGACAGCGTGTGAAGGCAGACGATGCTGCGCACAAAAACAGCCAAGCAATGATGTCACCAAGAACTGACTTTCCAGCATTTCCTGTGTTTGTTATCTTAGCTTTGCTGTCTGTAGATAGCGCTCAAAAGCATGTCAGAAAAATAGTAGTTTATCGAACAGTTTCTGATGTGTAGACTGCAAGTGACCAGCGCACTACTTTGCCCCGGGTCTTTGGTCTAACGAGCTTCTCAGCTATCACAGGAAACCCCTGCTCAGTGCACTCACACATGCCCAGGGATGCCTGGCCAATCCGTCAGGGAAATTTACTGATGCAGGGGATTTTTCTGTGCTGATAACACTGTGTGGATTGTGACTGATCAACGTTTTATTGTAAACCTTATGGATTTGTAAGTATATATGTATTTGCATTGTTGCAAAAAAACTGTTTTGCACATTAATCCAGAAGTTTTGAAATTTTAAGAAACAAAAACACATAAAAAATCTAAATGATTTGTTAATTATTCTGTTCCGAATTAAAGTCGCTATATTAATTATGCCATTTTTTAATTTAGGAAATAAAAACTTCATAGGGAAAATTTACTCTCTACTGCTGTATATTAAATAATAATAATAATGCACATGTGTTTTAAAGGAATAAGCTCAGGGTTCACACAGCTCTATGCCACATGCCACATTTAAAACATTTTTTTCTACTTCAGGGCTGAGATGATGTCAGCTCAGCATGCATTTCCAAGCACTGTGTCCTGTTTGCAAGGACAGCCAGTCATAAGAAAATGTGGGTTTTGGAAAGTATAAGTTTATGGATTTAGGAGCTAAAATAACAAGTTTCAAAGATATGATAAACTGAGGTGTTCCATAAAAAAGCCTTTAAAGAGTAAATAAGGAGTGTTTTGAAATGTGATTCATGCAAAGCTATTCCAGAGAGTGGCAGGAATAAAAATAACAAGCTGGAAATGAGTGCCTTTAAAGCACACTTTGCTTACCTTTTTGCCTGGCCCTGTTGAAAACCTTGATGTCTTTGAGCTGGACCCCAATGCCGGTCCTCAGTGACACAGAGTCAGTGGCATTGTCTTTACTGCCTCTCTTTATGGAGCCGTTAGCATGCGTCCTGATTGACACCAAACAGATAAGCAGCATTAGAACTGTGGATGAATACCATTAACAAAAAGAAGGATAAGACTGAGTAGGAATGGTATATCTGACCTGTCACTCCAATAGATGTAGCTCTCAAACACAGACACAGAGAACATGTCCATGTTGTTGTTGCCCAACACCACTTCCCTGTTTTCTCCAGTCTCCAGGTTGATGCGCTCAATCTTATCAGTCCTGGCATCGCACCAGTACAACAGACCATCCTACATTCGTACAGTAAGTGATGTTAGGCCCACTCTCTGTGCTGTAAGTCAGGGATATAAATGTAAAAAATGATCTGTTGTTGCGGAGTACCTCATAGTCGATGGAGATGCCATTGGGCCAGCTGATACTGACGTTGACGAGGATGGCTCTCTCAGATCCATCCAGGCGAGAGCGTTCAATGCGGGGATACTGGCCCCACTCTGTCCAGAACAGGTAGCTGCTCGCACAAACGCACACAAAGACAGCAAACCACATACCGCAGTGATCAATACTGAGATAAATCACAGAAGGAGAAGCTGAAGTAGGAACCTGGCACAGTGTCCTTCGTTCTCACCCTTTCTCCGGATGGACAGTGATTGCACGAGGTTTGTCCAAGCCCTGCGAGATCACCACATAGCGGAAGGAACCATTCAGTCTGGCCACCTCAATCACATCAAAGCCTTGATCTGTCCAATAGATGTTTCCTGTGGAGTTGGAAAGGGAAACAATGAAGTACGCATTTTGTCCTCCTTTTTAAACTGTAATTAACATTTTTCTTCTCTCTCTCTCTGTTTTTCATGCATCAACTTCCTGTTTTCTCTGTTAGTGCAAGAGGTCCACAGTGATGCTTTTAAGCGTGACAAGCAGTGTGTGCAAGCATGATAAATGCGCAGAGAGGAAAAGCGAAACACTCTTTATCAGTATGTATAACTGTCATGATCTAAACCTAGTACACATGGACAGGGATGCAGTTTCTCTCACCAGCAATCCAGTCCACAGCGATGCCCTCTACCCTCCCGATACCATTAGTGACCACGTCCTCTCTCCAGGTTTGGTCTCTCTTGGCCCGGCTGATGGTGCTCAGGCCCATATCTACCCAGTAGATAGTGTCATTGTCTGTGGGAACAAATAAAACAGAAAGTTGGACAGAAAAGGAAATTAGTAGCTTTAACAAATATTTTATGGAGCAGTGAATTCAGCTACACAAAATATGCAGAACTAGAGAATTTCTTACCAGCATGAAAATCTATGCCCACTGCTAGGGAGGTTCCCGACACTGGTACAAGGGCATCGGACTTATCTGATGGGTCCAAGGGAATACCCCGTATGCCCTCGTGCACCGAGTAAAGCAAGAAAGAACCGACACCTACAGCAAACAAATAAAATATTCATTTTTGAGTGTGGGATCACTTCACATTCACCACTTCATATATCCAGCTTAGTCTAAAATCAGGCATATGACATGGGTATGAGAGCATCGTACCCTCACAAGACTGCTGCCCTCTGCGCAGGCTGTATCCTGCAGTGCACATGCAGGATCTGGTGGTCGGAGAGGTGGGGAGACACAGCTGGGAACAGTCTCCATTGTTATTACTGCAAAGATTGGTGCCTGGAAACACAAAAGCAAAGAGCAAATGAAACAAATCAAAGACTAGTAACAGAGGCATAAACAGATGTGCTTTAGATACAGACATAAGCTGTGGGCTACACGCAGTCTGCGCAGCAGACCTTAAATGAGACAAGGACATATCTTCTTTCTATTTTGCAGAAAATTTCACAAAGCAAAAAAGACTAAAAAGAAAAAAAGAAAAAAGAAAAATGGGCTTGCAGCACCAAACTCTGCACCTTTCTGCACAGTTTCATCATAAATTTTCATGTGCATCATTGGAGAAGTGCTGTTCCTCAGGACTTTCCAGTTTCCACCGTCCTTCTTGTCACACGTTCCTATCTGGTCAGTTCCTTGGTCCGCCCACCACAACTTGTCTCCTACAGGACACAGCGCACATGAGGATGACCAGCTTTTCCCATTGAAACCTGATCTCACACTACAAGAACCATGTTAACTGGAGCAAATTTAAATGCAAAACAGCCAAATTCGGTAAAGGAATTTTTATAAATATCACATATGAGCAATATCACACATATTGCAGTTTTAATATACTCTGGATACCTACCCATGATGGCCAGAGCAGTAGCCTTGCTCAGCTTGCCCTTGGCCCCTTCAAGCACCTCAAGTCCAGAGCCGTCCAGTTTACAGCGGCTGATGGTGCTGTTTCCTGAGCTGATCCAATAAAGCCTCTCAGCTTTAAAGTCAATGGACAGACCTGAAAAAAGAAAAAAAAGACAGCGCTGAGCTGTAATCATCTGCCCTGTCACTAGGGGGTGCTGTCTCTTATGCAGTAACAGAAAAGAGGCGCTAACTCACCAACAGGGCCTTTCTGGTTGGTGAAGAGGACGCTGCGGTTGGTGCCATCTGTGTTGGCCATGCTGATGTTGTCCCCATCTGTCCAGTACAGCTTCCTGATGGAGGCGCACACAGAGAATTCACAAAGATATAATACACAACAGGAAGCGAGAGAGAGAGAAATTTTACCACGTTACTGTGGTAAACCCAACTGTGGTAGTACGTCACCAAAAACCATAAAGCCTATAGTTACACAAAACATGAACAACAGTAATATTATCGATAAGCAATGAGAGCATCTGGTCTGTGAGCAACACTGAACTGCACGTGAGCTTATTTGGACTTTTCTAAAATGCAATCTGCTGTTTTCATTTCAAAGCCAAAATCGCATCAACAGACTGTAATGACGATGAGTGAGGCAGAAATAAAGCTGGCAAAAACCTGACAAATAAGAAACTATATTTCAGTGCATTTAATTCAGCAGCTAATTAATGTCCTGATCAACTGCAGACAGCTTTAATCTCCCACACCAGATGCACTCACATAAATGACTGCTTCTCAAACTGTCATCAGAAAATACACATATGCAGAGTATAGAGGATAAGATGTGTATATATATATATATATATATATATATATATATATATATATATATGTGTGTGTCACTTTGTTTAGACTGCACATTTTTTTATGTTCATCCACTTTCTGTTAAATCCAACCAGAGCCACCACACCCTTCCTTTGTTTGTTAAGTATCCTTAAATAAAGCCTCTGAAGCATATAAACCCCTATATTGTCATGTTTGTGTACACACACATACACACATATATCTGTCCCAACTCTTTGCCCCGCCTCAACTTTCTCTGACCCCACCCACCTTTGGTGGGGTCAGCGTGTTTATGTGCCAGAAAAAGGGGAGAGCTCACAGATCTCACATCTGCTTCTCATTTTCCCTCACGCCAACAATGCTCAGATCGGAAACATTCCTCCTCTTAAGGAGGCTAAGGCCTTTCACAGAGAGGAAGGAGTACAGTGGAAATAATACACAGAAAGGCAGAGACTTGTCTTAAGAAAATATCTGTTCTTCACTGACCTCAAACACACAAAAGCGCACATATTCCAGCAGATCAAATCTGAGTACATGAATACAGATGGACTGTTTATTCTCTGCTGGACTGAGGCCAGGTTCATGCTTAGAACTGGCAAAAAAAAAAAAGACTTTTGCAAGGCAAGACAGGAACGGACAGGATGCAAGATAAACACAGAGGAGAAAGTGATGAGAAACAGAAAAAGTGACACAAAGCAACAGAGACATTTGCTGTAAATTATTTATACTCTGTCCGAGCACAGAAACTTTTGAAACAGAAATAGGAAAAAAAAAGACAGAGAGAGGTGGCATGAGGGGAGAAGAATTGGAACCACTTCCTGAGTGACAAAACACTCCGAGGTCAGGAACCAAATTACTGTCAGCGCACACAGAGGGGAACCTGCCAGACGGGCTTGGTATGATTGTTTGTGTGTGTCTTTGTGCGGACTTCTGCTTGTATCTGTTGCAAGTTATAGGTGAAATCAGGAGGGTGCCTGTGAGCAATTTCTGAAAGCTTCAGTGTGGCGACACATGACAGCTTTATAGTGTGTGTGTGCATGTGTGTGTGCGTGTGTGTGTGTGCGTGTGCGTGACCAACCCCAGTACTGGATGGAGCACTAGACAGTGGGGTTTGTCTAAGCCCTGGATAACAGCATTTTTGAAGGAGCCGTCCAGTCTAGCAACATTAATCTGCTTCTTGTTGGCATCATAACTGGTCCAGAACAGATTCCTGGACACCCAGTCGACAGCCAGACCATGAGTATTGGGCAAATCTGATGAAAGATAAACAACACGAACAAAGTGTTATTAATCAATCGTTTTTTAAACAAGGTGAACACTTTTTTGATACTACTGTACTGTACTGGAAGGAATCCCCAAATTTCCTAGTGATTTCAAATAGATGTTTTCTAACCTATGGACACTGATTTTGTTGGTTAACAGGACAACTGATGACACATTTTATCACTTGTTTTTTTACCAAATCGTGCCCACTCAAGGTTATTATTTCAGGCAAAAGATCACCATTCCCCAAACTCTAGCTAACATGTTTTGTTGTGTGGAGCCCTTGTACATACAGCATCTGCATGCTAGGATTTCTAGAAGGGAGAGAACCATTCATTTTTAACTACTGGACAAAAATCGAGGTGCAGTCTGATAAAATGACCCTGCTATATTTTTTTTCTTCTTAAATTAAGGCAATAAATAATGAGCCTTTCAATGATGTTCTGTAATGTATTGTGTTGCCTCCTTCATACCAGCAGAAACCACAGTTTCAACTCCAGTGCCATTGATGAACGCCCTCTTGATGGTCTGAGTACGGACATCTGACCAGTAGATTCGCTGCTCCAGAGCATCATAGTCCACCACAGTCACGTTGTCGATATCCGGCACAGTGAAGGAGATTATATAGTTGTAATACGGGTTGTCGATGTCTACTCCTCTGATCTCAATCTGCCGAGCGTACAGCAAGAACTGGCGAGACTCTGCGGGAGAGACAAGATGTTGACGTGGACCGTTAGTATTCAATGTGAGTAATCGGGAGTTAAATGTAGCTTCAAGTCAAATGCATGAGTACACACTAATGCATGAGTCAGAGCTGCGGATAGATGGTTACAGCATGGATCGGTACATCCACGCATTATTCCTGCCACTTGAAAAAACAGTTGATCCAATTGCATCTTTTGACTAATGATTGTGTCTGCCTGGCTAACTCAACAGCACAGCCAGGGCAGAGCAAGCGAATTCAATCAGTGAAGATACATTGCAATTGCACTGGTCTCAACAGTCAAGTATCATTTAACTGTGTGCAGCTTAAATGATAGACAGCAAAAGAGGGAAAGAGAGCCGGAGAGGGCAGAGTAATGACAGCGCCGGGCTGTATTGGCCATCCCAGAGCCAGTGGTGGATGGTGGGGGCTGTGGCTGATGCCTGCATCAGACAGAATGGGGCTCTCCATTCCATTACCGCCGAAGATAATAGAAAGTGCTGCCTTGAATATTAAACTCACAGACTGAATAAACAGGCCAGCTTTCACTTTTTTACAGACAGACACCTCAATACGCTCCAAAGCTGTCACAGCAAAAAAGACCTCAAAGTAAAAAAATAAATAAAAAATGTCTGTTTAATCCTCTCTCTTTTTCTCCAAAAGAAAAATAAAATATATTATAAATGAACAATTCTGCAAGGACAGGGATTAGACCGTAACATTCAAGCTGAAACAAGAAAAAGGACAGGACTGCGTGGACGCTCGAATAGAATCAAAGAGTCGGTTTTCCACAGGCTGCATTTGTGTGCGTGAGCTCAGCCTTACCGTAACACGTGCGTTTGTCAGGTCCCAGCTTCATGAGGTGAGGACAAGCGCAGGAGAAGGTCTGATTGAAGTTGATGAGGCACAGGTGAGAGCAGGGCTCTTTGCCATCTTTAGCTGCACACGGATTAGGAGCTACAGAGACATGAGTACGGAAAAGGTTTTATTAAGGTTTTTAAAGGTTGTATGTACAACCTGAAGGTCAATGAAATGTTTTAACGTGTGTTTAAAGTCTGACCTGATCATACTTCTCAATGTTCAATAAAATTCAGCATTGTGTACAACTTCTTTTCCCTGCTGATTCTGCAAGCCACTTTGCAGCCCCCCTCCAAAATCAGCTCCCCCCTTGTATGGTGTTCCTGTCTAATTACTGTTCTGCCAGTTTTATCGATGCTTTCTCTCTTCTGTGTTGTCAGTCTTGCCTTAGGTCTTGTCTCTTGCTTTAGGCTTTCATTGTAAGCAGATGGAGGTCTCAGAACAAGTCATACAGGCCAACTATGAATTACTGCAGATGGAAATGCTGAGTGGTCTTGACTTACACAAACTTTCTTGTGGGATGATTTGGTTTATAACTGTCAGTAACTCAAACTATACAATGAATAACTTTGAAGACAGAAACTTGTAGATAATTTCAGATTGTAATCTTTCCATGTATCGGTTACAATGGTGGCATGTACTTGAGTGTGTGTCTGTTTGTGCACACGTGTATTTCCTACCCTGTGGTTGCCTGGATGGATGGTATACTTGAAGGTCAAAAGGTTGCGTATTGGTTCTCTGCACCACTGTGACGTTGCTCCCGGTCCACTTGTTCGCCTTGGCCAGCGTGTTGGTCCTCCAGTCTGTCCAGTAAACTTCTCCACCGTACATGGTGACGGCAAACGGATGCGACAGATACTCGTGGCCCCTCAGAACCTCAATTAGGCCAGAACCGTCATACTTGGCTGAATAGATGGCATCAGACCTGCATAAAGCACAATTTTTAGCTACGTTTCTGAATATTACTGAACATTTATATGCAAGTGTTTTCATGTTGTTTCCCTCTGTACAACCTGGCATCGATCCACAGGATGCGGCGCTCTAAATAATCCACAGTGAGTCCATTTGGCCAGCCTCCACTGCCCGTTTCCTTATGGATAGTATTCCTGCCTTCTCCACTCATGGATGCTGCTTCAATCCTTGGCAAACTGGCATCCCAGTCTGTCCAGAAGAGAATCCTAAAGAACCATAACGCAAAATGAACCAGTTAGCACGGTTATACGTGAAAAGGCTCCACAGTTACTGCCAAAACAATTAGAGCCATTGTAACGTGATGTTAGTGTGTTCTCCTTGATATGAGGAGGCAGAATAAATAGCTGTTACCCATCCCGGGGGTCAAGAGCAATAGCTCGAGGGTGTTCCACCTCCCCTGCCAATAGCGTGGTCCTCATGGTTCCATCCAACTTGGCCACCTCTATCTGATCCAGGTTGCTTTCCACCCAGTAAATGTTTCCCGCTATCCAGTCGACTGCCAGACCCTCGGGTGTCGCCAGCCCGTACTGGATTACCACATCAAAGCTGGTTAAAGCTACAAGAAGAGACCAAAAAAAATCAGGGCATATGTTCAAACATCATATTTCATCTCACTACTCAATAAAATAAACACTCCTCTGGGGTGCTTAAATTTTTTAAATTCACACAGTATCTCAACATGTAGCATTAAAGGCTGCGAAGGCTGGGATTTGCTGATGACAACGTTTCTAATCTTAACTGCTAATCCAGTTTTAGTTTTACAAATTATGTAAATGCAATGGAGCTATTTGGATAAGAAGTTCATTCTGAATTGCGAACTGCGGTTTTCTTTAATCAAATGGTAAATACAGTAGTGCTGCTCAGCATGGGTGGTGATGCTACAATTGCAGAAAAGGTCTCAAATGTGTGGTGTCTTCCAGGACTAAAGACATACATTTTCCAGCCCCTTTCTAACCCTTTCATTTTCCATTAGGTCCCTAATCAGGGTCTAATTAAACAAGTCATTATCCTCTCTGCCACAATGAAAACATACACATACTGCTGCATGTAGCCTATGGACTGTGTAAGTAAACATGACACACAACAAACAAATAAACATACAGTAAAATGCACAATATAAGTGGAGACTTGTGCACATAATTTCCTCATTATTGCTGCTGCAGCCATGATGACGCCTTGCTTGCCTCATGCAGCAGGTTGTGATTGACCGGTCTGACCTTATGTGGTGAATTATCTGACGTTCTGTTACCCAGAAGCCACGGCACCAGCAGCATAGCTGTACACACTCTACAGTCTATTCGGCTTTTAAGCACAGAAAAAGGGCCCTGAATTCCAATCAGTTCTTTTCAACTCGATAAAATCCTTTAAAGCCAGTCCTAGAAAACCTAATCAATGCAGTGCAATTGGAACGCCAATTTCCAGATGTTTTCAGCTGTAAAAAGAATTGATTTCCACTGATGAAGATTGTGCATTGTAGCATGAAACTTAGTGGACCCTCGATTGTCAAAACATACCAAAGAGATGGTGATTTAGGTATTTTATAAACCTGTTTCAGTACAGTACCTCCATTCTCAGACAGCTTCCCACGATAGATCTTATCCTCCACAACGTCAGTCCAATAGAGGGCACTCTGGTTAAGATGGAAGTCCAGGGCGATGGTGTTTCTGAGCCCAGGAACTAACACGCTGAACTCTCCCTTATTCAAATCAATGCGGCGGATCTCATGACGGTTGGAGAAAATGATGAAGGGTTTGAAAGGATCTGTGGAAAGGGGGGGGTGAGACAATATCCTGAAATATGGAGCTAACCAGATCATAAATGGTTAAAACCTTTGCTTGGTCACCATTGACTGGTACTCAAAAGGCTCCAAAATGGCTCTGCTGTGCAGCATACAGCCCTGCAGCCCTATTCCTCTGCAGTGTGTGGCTTGACCAGCAAAGGAGGGGGTATGTTGAAAGTGGCTCTAATCCCTGGTAATTAAAACTCAGTGTAAATAAGACAGGAGTTATCTGTACCTAACAGGCAGCCATACGGGCAGCAGGATGAATGACAGGGCGCTGGTGGCTAGTCTCTAAGACCTGGCAGTGAGAGGCAGCATCATAAATCTGTGTCCTCGTTGCTGCAGGGAGATAACTACATTCTTTATGTGGATTACAAAATTCAAAGTTGACATAAAGTGATTAAGTAGCTTCTGTCTTACCCAAATTGCACTTTCAGTGACTTTAATAAAAAAACATTTTAAAAACACGTCAGCTCTTTGGTTTTTTCCTTGACATTTAACAATCACTTTTTCATGAACTAAAACTGATAGTCAGAAAACACCAGCTAGGTTTTCTTCATGAAGCATTAAAACAATGTAATATGTTCCCCTTTCCTGTCTCCAGTGTACTGTCTATTGTTCAAAAAGAATACCATATTCTGGCAATATGCATCCTCTCCAACCACAGTTTCCTGCTTGGCTTGCCTCTCCTTTCCTTCATCCCGAAACCAAACCACCCTTCTCGATTCTGCCGTTTTGACAGTGATGAGGTCTAGTAGGGGTCGCTTTTCGAGCTTTCTCCCCCTACTGTGTAACTCAATTCTATACAGACATACACACATCTGCTCACAGCTCTAAATCTGCCACTGTTGTTTCCACGATCCCTTACCCGTGCTCTTGCAGTTCTCCTTGTCAGGCTCCAGTTCCCAGCCGTCGTAGCACGAGCATATGACACTGAACTTGTTCTGCTCGCAGCGTTGACTGCACTTCAGGTGTTTAGCACAGAAGCTCTGGATCTGACAAGTCTTGTTGTCAGCTCCCAACTCCATGCCCAGAGGACAGGAACAAATGACCCCCTCTCCAGGGGCCACTGTGCAGTTATGGCTGCACTCGCCGTTTTCCAGCGAACACAAGTCTGTAGACAGAAGGAACAGATGTACTTAACCGTTGTTATATTTTAAGCGATCATTTTAAATGCACACCTTCACTTGCTGCGTTGCGTTCCCTGCAATGAGACATAGCCTGGGTGGTGTTGTTCCTTACCACAGAGTTTCTCATCAGAACCATCTGGGCAGTCATCAGCTCCATCGCAAAGTTTCTCCGCAGGCAGGCAGATGGTGGAGTCGTTGGCACACACGTGGTGAGAGAGCTTACACACCAGTGCCTCACAGTTGTCCTCATCTGAGTTGTCCTCACAATCGCTGTCACCATCACAAACCCAGGCTTTGCTGATGCAGCGTGCTACAGACAGAAGGCAGGGTTATTTCACGAGCAACCTCAGTCAGAACGTTGCATAAAATGTCATTAAAAGCAGAATGATATTATTCAGTGCGTTTTTAGAAATAGCGTTACGCTTCGCATGCTTCTTCATTTGAAGTACGGAGTCCTCACCGGAGTCCCTGCAGCCAAACTTGACAGCTGGGTCACACATGTGCGTGACACCCTCACAGTTCTTCTCATCGCTCATGTCCATGCAGTCAGTGTCCCCATCACAGCGCCAGCGCGAGGGGATGCACAGGCCATCCATCCGACACTGAAACTCGTCTGTATGACAACCTCCAGGCGGGCGAGTCGCTGAAAAAAAACAAAAAAAAACCAAGACATCAAAAAGACATCACTCGAAAGTGACGCCGTTTTGCGTCGTCTCTCGCATTAATCACATCAGGACACACAGCCTTGAGCAAAAACAATGTGCGACTTCAAAAGACTGAGAACTAAAACTAATGAGGTGCCCGTTAGAAATTAGCACGCAGAAGGACAGATTTGACAGAAGAGCTTTAAGCGTGAATTCAGAAGGTCACTGTTTTCTACACATCAGCAGGCAGCTCATTATAGCAGCAAACTATATTTCATTTATTTCGCTGCTTTTAGGAGAAGTTACTTATGAAAGTATAAGTATATGTGAATTATTGGGTATCAAACTTTGTACCTAACAGACAGGGTGACTTACTGACACGAAACCCATTTAATGTACTAAACAAAAGAAAGAGATTAACTAAAGAGATTAATGCAGAGCCATCTGTGTCACTAACAACTACCTGCGTTTCATAAACACCAGCTTGAACATGAGCTTGAATGTTTAATACAAATTTTGCTTCTGTAAACTCGTTCAGCCTTGTTTGTTTCAACTAAGAAACACTGAAAAATATCCAACCTATACTATCAGCCAGTAGCCTTCGTAGAGGCTCTATAGCGTAGTGGTTTACACGTGTGCCTAACAAGTGAAATCTCCACGGTTTGGTGAAAGGGATTTGAGGAGACTCAAATCCCTTTGGAAGGGCCATGCGTCGTAAAAACTCTGCCAAATCAAACATGTGGAGCTACCCGCTGTGACGGCGCCTCGTCGTGAATAAGGGTGCAGCCGAAAGTAGCTTCTATGATTAGCCAGTAGCCCGTAACGTCTAGTGCGTAATGTCTTTTTCCCTTTTCCTCACCACTTTCATCACCACTACTCCTTCTTAGCCATTCGTCAACTGCAGCTTTTTCTTATTAAATATGAATACTAATTATATAGTACATAAATGCAAATTATTTGTCAGGGGAAATCAATTATCGTACATTTTTAATGGGTAGAACAGAGGTTGGTAATAGATGCAGTCTGTTCCATCAGCTGCAGGTCCTTTTTTTAATCATTTTATTTTCTTTGTAATACAAATGTCACGTTCGATAACTACTTTTTAAATCATGTTTGTTTTTCGTTCTTTCCAAGTGCAATACACCATAAAACTGTGCTAAGTACTGTCAGATTTCCCTGCCTGATATTTAAATGACTTTAAATAACATCCTTGAATGGGAGTGCTGCGCGAACAGAAACATGAAGTTCACACCAAGATGAAACAAACCTCTTCAAGTTGAAGTCAAGGCAAAACTTGTTTGCACGAGTGTAGAAAGGGATTGTGTAAACAGAAAACTTGACTCTTAACATACTCATTTTTTTTACAGGACATTATAGCGCACTGCTTTTTCCAGATAAAGTTGCATTCAATTGGGAAGCAATATTCTGCAGCAGAGGGAAAGTTTAAAGAGACAAAAAAAGACAACTCCACCCAGTGAGGTGGTTAGATACAGACCCTGATTGGTGCAGTTTGCATGGGTCTCGTCACTGTAGTCTCCGCAGTCATTGTCTCCATCACAGGTCCAGTAATCGGGGATGCAGCGGCCGCTGTTACACTTGAACTGAGCGCTGGAGCAGGAGTGACTACAACCTGCCTCATCACTGTTGTCCCCGCAGTCATTATCTGAAAAACAAATGTAGTGAAGCAACGCTAACTTACTCACTTTGTGAGGCACGCTGTGCCTCAAAGACGATAGAGAGATGGACACATATCATCTTTTCACAATTACGACAGAGAAAATGTGAAAAACGTAACACAAATTAAACTGAATATCAAAGATGAGAGTTACGATAATCACAGAAACTGCATAGATCAGACCATGCACCATGAGAGAATGTACCCAGCGCCGATACATTGAGCTTGGAAGCAGAGCATTTGGAGCACTTTTGAAAAGACAGCCTAATACATAACGTTCAGTTAAACAACTTGACTATGTAGCCATCTGGAAAATAACATTTCTTCTGCAGTTAAGCTCTTTCTTTACATTTTAAACATGGCTTCCAGTAAGTCCACAAAAAAACGTAAAAAGTGTTTTTGTTTTAATGAATAGCTTACTTAGTATCAAATTTGTGAACAGTGGACTAATCAATGCTAGCAGTTTTGGTCTCAGCTTGTGGCCATGTTCAATGAGCAGAAAAGCAGCCCTAACTGTTTCTAATCCTGCCTGGTCAGTCCTAAAGCGAGGCTAGCATCAAGGCTTTTGTGGTGCATGTTGATCTATGCACTAACCGGTCAGGTTTGGACAATTCAACTCATCAGAGCCGTCCTCACAATCCATTTCTGAAAGACAGAACCAATGGAAGACAGCAGATTGGGCTAACAGCACAACACAGGACAACAAAACCAAATGCACACAGACACAAACACACACACACACACACATGCGCACATACAAATGCATAAGATGACGAAAAGAAGGGCGTATGCCAAAATAAGGCTGGTGGCTAAACATGCACAGGTAACTGGGACAAAGACAAATGACGAGTCGTCGGTGTACGTCGACACACTACACAAGCAGACGAGATAATAAAGAAGAGAAACTAACCATTATCACAGCGCCAGTTAATGTTGATGCAGCGCCCATTGTTGCAGGTAAACTGAGTGAGGGGGAAACAGGTGGGGTAGGCTGTGGACAGAGGAAGACTTTTAGATATAAAGCGCCAGCTCTATATCTGGCACTCGTATAGCAAAACAATTTGCACAATGAGCTGTCGAGTGGAAATTAAGTTGACTAACCGCAGGAAGCAGGCTCATCTGATCGATCACCGCAGTCGTCGTCCAGGTCGCATGTCCAGGAGTTGGGGATGCAGCGCCCGCTAGAACACGAGTACTGATTTGGTGGGCAGGTTCGGGCTAAAAGACAAAATAGGAGAGCTCACTTAAAAAATAGAAGAAAAAAAAAACCCGGAAATGATACAAAATAAATGTCTTTGTGTACCTGAACAGGTGGTGTTGGACTCATCCTCGTCATTCCCGCAGTCATTATCCCCGTCACACAGCCAGCGCAGAGGGATGCAGCGGTTGTTCTTGCACTTAAATCTGTCTGCGGAGCAAGTGTGCTGGTCTGGAGAGGGGGGGAAAAAGGGCGCACTGAAGAGCGAGGGAGAAACAGGAATACAAGAAGTCGTGTGTGGAGATGGGGGATGGAAAGGTGAGCGAGTTCGGAGATGTGAGGTGAAAATTAATACAAGAGAGGGCGGATATTCCAGCTGGTTTGGACTGGGTTTTGTTTTGTCTGGAAGGGAGACCTGTCTGCACTTTTGACCACAGACGGACAGATGGACAGAGAGCATTTCCCGAGCCACAGAAATCGTGTACCCGCATATACACGGGCATTCTCACACACAAACTCTCGCCCACTCTATTGCAAATCTCTCATTTCATTCTGGCTCCGCTACGCTGTTAAATTCAGGACACCATCTGACTCAGTAACAAAAGGAGGGGCAGCTGTTTTGTTTGCGTGTACGGGCAGAAACTCACAACACAGTTCAAGAGCCTCATCGCTGTTGTCCAGACAGTCGTTGTCTCCGTCGCACTTCCAGCGCTCTTGGATGCAACGGTTGTTCTTACAGGCGAACTCTCCAGGCTGGCACTGAGGAGGAGGTACATAAGAGGGGTTTGCTGTAGAAGACAAGAAGGAGATTAAAGACAATGTGGGGACAAAAAAAAAAAAAAGGTCATGAAGGATATAAAAGAAGCAGGAGTTTCCTGCGAATTCTGAAAATTTGCCACAGAAGGGATAAAATGCGTGGTTTTGTGGAAAAAGTGCAATTACATGAACATTCATGTAATCCATCAGTCAAAACCCACCCATAACAGGCTGAGGCTGAGCTGACCAGTGCTTGCATAACAATCAAGAAAACCAGAAGGGAACCACTTGTACAAAGATTGTAATCTCTGATTTTTTGCAAAACAACAAGAACACCTTGAAGACTCACAAAGGCAGCGTTTATTGCACAGTTTGCACTGGATTGCATTACATTATGTAGATGTTTTCGTAGCCTGCTCTTGTCTGTCTGCATTTGTTCAAACATTTTAGGACTGACAGTTTTAGAAAACATACAGTCAGACAGCTTGACTCATCTTGTCTGACATACAAGAAGCCTAACCTTGTATGTAATGGAGCAAAACTGGTGCCATTAGAAACACCCTGCAGACGCACACACAAACACGTACAAAGAGTTCATGCACAAACCTCTGCAGCTGGTGTTGTCAGTTTTGTCTAGTACTTGATCTTCTGCACAGGCACACTGCCTGCCGCCTGGTATGGCCAGACAGAGACTGCTGCAGCCTCCATTGTTTACGCGACATGCATTAGAACCTGTAGATGAATGAGCACTTATGAGATGCTGTCACCGTGGACAAGAACACTTTTTCAGTTAGCATGTACAGACGGATGTTGTGTAGTACGCTCTTCCCAGTACCTTGCTGCTGCTGAGCATCGTACATTCGAATTTCGAAGATGGGCGGTCGCTCGTTGCGCAGTAGAGTGGCAGTGCCTGTGGTGGTGTCCAACTTGTAAATGCTACCACTGCGGTACTCGTTCCAGAACAAAAAG
>VURO01005145.1:8056-29328 GCA_015108175.1 Pelvicachromis taeniatus | reverse complement strand
TTGTCATTCTTAGCAACAATGGCGTACTGCCTGGTTGCACTCTTTAGATCACAGATGCATATCAGCTGGGGTTGATGTGTTGTGGATGATGCTTCAGGATCACTGCAAAGTGATGCAATACTTATTCCAGGGTTGGAGACAGGGAAGCCAAAGATAGATTTTTAGAGAAGTAATCAGTGAGGTTTAGACACATGCTTTCCTCAGGTAAATAAACAAAGAAAAAAAAGTAAGTCAGACGTTCATTTTTTTCTTTTTAGTGAGGTAATTTTTTGTCGAACCAATTAATCGATTACATGCGAAGGTTTTTATCTTACCTGCGCTTTCGAAATCCTGTCATGACGTGCACGCAGGTGATACTAAAAGTTTTGTGAGAGGAAGCACGCCCGTGAAATTTAGAGAAGCGAGTGTGAGTGAATCCGGCAGGGGGACTAAATTCAAGAAGCTGCGAGTCTCTTCAGTGTGCGCGTAAAGGAAACGCGAGACGGTAATTACTGAAATGTGAGGCTTTCTATTCTTCGTGCTCACAACTTTTTGGTTTAAATTCGTCTGCGTCGGTCCTTTAACATGAAACGTGCTCCAGCGTCGGTTGGTGCCTTTAACCTCCTAAGACCCGAACTCCTTCATTGCATGCATTTTTAATTTCTCTTTGCTATTTGGGCTAATTGGGACCCGATGAATGTAAAAACAAAGAATTACCAGATTTTATTTTATTTATTTATTTTATTTTTACCGGATTTTTGTTTCTGAGAAAAATTAGATCCACATATAAGGATGTTCTTTTTAAATTTCGATCGAACAGTGGCAGTATAATGTCCTCGTAAGAGGATATCAGGCCCCTGTAGAGCAAAATGTTGTATTTTGGTTTAGACAACCCAAAATGTGAGATCCACATATCTGGACGCCAGGTCAAAGAGGATATTGAAGCTTATTTTCCCCCTTATCTGAGGAGCTGTCTGACTTTACCACATTACAGTACAGTCAGTGATATTTAAAAGATGGACTTTGGTTGATAAATGACGTTATAGCTAAAAGTTTAGCTTGGAGTAAGATGCCAAATGTGAGGTGGTATTGATATCTTTTTACTGGAATTATCTGCTTTAAGAGGACAGCAAACACGCTTTTAACCACCTTTCTCTGGTTCCATAATAGGAGCGGTGTAATTTAGAGAGTAATACTGAGAGCAAGTTTGGGAACAGCCCCAGGGGCATGGTTGCGCAACTGGCACGTGAGCTCCCCCCTGTGGCTGAATTGGTGTATACCGTTATTCTGTGATGGCTCTAAGCATGTGTTTTCGCTTTCGTAGAAATGGCTGGAGACGTTGAAAAAGGCAAGAAGACATTTGTCCAGATGTGTGCCCAGTGTCACACCGTGGAGAATGGTGGCAAGCATAAGGTTGGACCCAACCTTTGGGGTCTCTTCGGACGCAAAACCGGCCAGGCAGAGGGGTACACCTATACAGATGAAAATATAAGCAAAGGTGAATACTCTGTGTGCACTAACCAGCCTTATAAATCACACTGCTTGATTTTAAGCATTACTTTCCCCTGTTGTTGCCTACTTTAAAACAGGGGTTATCTGGGATGAGGAAACCCTGATGGTGTTTTTGGAGAACCCAAAGAAATACATTCCAGGAACAGAGATGGTCTTCACTGGCATTAAAAGGAAGACTGAGCGAACTGATCTTATAGTGTTTCTCAATTTGGTAACTTCATAAAGATCTCAGTATGTGTGCACCATTTTAACAATCTTTGTGCCTTAACAAACTGTTCAAGGTACCAGGACTTATCTTTTTTCTGCCAAAATAAGGCAAAAGACCAATCAGTTGTGGTGGCACTGGGATGATAAGTTGCCAGCATTGTCTCAGGTTTACTTGATGTGGACTAAATATCTCCTGGTTTAACAGGTTTCAGACATAAATTATTAAATAATATACTGTGCATCCATAATGTAGGGACCCCTCCCAAAAAACTCTTTAACTGTCCATTATTTGTTGTGTTATCAAGTTATTTAAAAAAAACGTCTGTTTTAAGGATGAATATGCCTTTTCTGCTTTGATTCTTACCTCAGCTGTCTTTTGTCGTTTCTGAATGTGAATAAAACAACACTAAACATGATGAGAATTTCTTTACCTTTGTTTGCGGGCTTTGATGCACTTGATTTGTCAGTCAAAATAAAGAATAGTGTGGTGTACTTTATCGTCTTATATGCGAGAGGTTGTGCAGGATTTTTATTACAAAACTGAATGAACATGACACGCTCAAGAAGGGCAGTGTCTAAACACTGAGACGCAGGATTTAGTGGGGAGAGAGAAGCAAAGAACTCTGAATTAAGTGATCTTTAAGAAGAAACCTGCTGCACTCTAACCTGTTCTGAGTTGTTTGACTTCATTTGGAGATCTTGATTAACAAATCGCTGGACAATGAGGTGCTCATGATAGGAGTCAGATTTGTGGTGGTGTCCAAGTTGTGGACTATAACTCCCCCTAGTGTTCAAATTATACACCCACTCACAGATGAACTAGTGTAGTATAAAGGAATCTGATTTTCTGTCACCTCCCCGGCGATAAAAGTTGCGGTTACATAACTAATTGACATAGACCGCAGCAGGCGACGTTTAATATATGCCATGAATTCCTTTTTTTAGTCGACTGTCACTCACTCATGATCGTAGAACAGCTTTTTTGTGGAATGCAGAGAAATTCATTGTATTTGAGTCATACTAAAGAGTTAATTCACCCAAATTGGGTTCCTTTGCTTCAGATAAGCCTTAGAAAACTGGAGTGTATCCGAATTACTGAAAGTTTTGAACAATGTATAACAAATATACCACTATTCTCCACTATTTTATATTTTTGTGTAGTTTATTGCGCAGTACGCATTATGTATAATATGTGCTGGACAGAAGTTGGTATTATCCTCATCATTTTCATACTTGGGAGCCTGTAATGGGGGGCAAACGGTTCAGATGTCCAGAGGGCTGCGTACTGAAGCAACCCTGAGCTCCTGCTCGTGTGACGAAACAAGCATCAGCGGGACCGAGCCAACCACAGCCAGCGTCATTTGCACACTAGAAGACGCACACGACAGTATCGCTCGGTAGTTGCTGTTTGTTGTCTTTTCAAACCCCGTGGCAGTCCCAGCGAGCATCTGCTTGCTTCCACGCTGCTTAACCTAGAACTGCTTAAATGACCTTACATTAAGTGAAAACGGCGTGGAGATGCTGTGGAGGAATATGCTTGTGCGCAAAGGGAGTCTCCATCCCCACAGAGTGGAGCTGGGTATGTAGCCGGAGCTGTAGGGATGCTCCAAATATACTGCACCTTGATAGTTGTCAAACGATTCTCGTCTTCAACCCCCCAGCAAAGCCTCATAGATGACATTTCTCTGCGCGACTTCATGGATTTGGTTCTCTGAGGACCATTTGAAGAGCAGACATGGCAGTGTCAAAGATGCTGTTCTCTGACGTGGAAAGTTTTCTGGACTCGCATCCCGAGTTATTCGAGGATTACCTGAACAGAAAAGGGAATTATAGCATGGTGGAGAAATGGCTCAAGAATCACCAGGCGAGCAAAAGTCCAACGGCTTCAGCTCCGACCGAGACAAGAGAGGAGAAGAGCAACCTGTGCAAGGACAGCTGGGCGAGCAAATGTGACGGTTTGCAGCGGAGAGCGTCTCAGAAGGAGCTGCGTAAAACTTTCGCCAGATCCAAGGCAATCAACGCCAACAGGACATACGACGAACATGTTAATTCCAGGGCGCAGGAGCCGCTGACGAGCATGAGGAGGAGAGCACTGCTAAGGAAAGCGAGTTCTCTGCCCCCGACCACTGCGCACATACTGAGCGCACTGCTGGAGTCCAGAGTCAACATCCCCCAGTACCCTTCCACAGCTGTGGATTTTAAATATTACCTCAAAGAACACAATGAGCGAGAGTTTTTCCTGGAGCTTGTAAAAGACATATCAAACGACTTGGATCTAACGAGTCTCAGCTACAAGATCCTCGTGTTTGTTTGCATTATGGTGGATGCAGATCGGTGCTCCTTGTTTTTAGTGGAGGGAACGGGAAACAAGCAAACGCTAGTGTCCAAATTCTTTGACGTGCACGCAGGCACCACAGTTTTACCGTCAATGAATTCAGACGAAGTTCAAGTGCCGTGGGGGAAAGGGATTATTGGTTATGTAGCCGAACACGGGGAGACAGTGAACATCCCTGACGCTTATCAGGTGCCCGCTGCTCTGTGTGCATGTGTTTTTTTGTGCATTTCCATCTGTCACAGAAAGAGTGAGGCAGGGAGTCAGATCGTTGTCTTGCAGCTTTTCATTTTATCTCTCACAGTTTGACGAACAAAAGCACTGCTGACAGCTCGGGCCAAAACCACACGTTCACATAAATCACATATAAGTAATTAAAAATGTGTTTTTTGGTCTTTATTTCCCTTGAGTCCACCATGATTTAAAACAACAACTACATAAAGGTGCTTAATGATGGCAGAAGCCTTATTAAGATGTAAAAGTCTTATGGGTTGGCCAAACATTTACAGTAATGCTTCACCACATTTACTTTACTACTTTTTGTACTTTTTGTACAACAAGCTTCAAACTAGGCAGATGTCCATCAAACTGACATTCCAGTAGACCCGCAGTCATGATCTTTATGTTTAGTGCCCCGTCATCTGAAAAACAGAGGGAGCAAATGCTCTTTTCCAACAAGTGCTTACACTGTGTCTTTTCTTGTGTGCCTACGGCTTGCAGGATCGTCGGTTCAGCGATGAAATTGACAAGCTGACAGGGTACAAAACCAAGTCACTGTTGTGCATGCCCATTCGCAACAGTGATGGAGAGATCATTGGAGTTGCTCAAGCCATTAACAAGAATTCAAGTGGAGAGCTCTTCACTGAAGATGATGAGAAGGTAATTTAATCATTACAGCTGTGAGCATAAATACTGAGTAAAGAAGACACACATACACACACATGCTTCCCTAACACAGTGCATCCTCCCTGGTGTGTGCAGAATAAGCTTATGTGTTTGTTCTTTGTTTTTAGCCATCACTGTTTTCTTACATCTTACACCACTAAACCTTCCAACAGGAACTTTGTGCACATGAATCAAACGACTTTATAAAGCAGTACACAAATAAAAATAACATCTGGGGCAGTGTTAGATCACATTCTTATATAAACAGAAGCTACGCTTGTGGGTAAAAGAACAGGAAGTCAGAGTGAATAGGTAATTTATGTCAATAAATGCATAGCGTTTATTTCATTTTTATTCTGTTTCATTAAATTATTGAAAAGATGAAATAACACATTTATGTGCTTAAATCCTTCTGTTACATTTCATAGACTGCCAAAGCAAGAGAAGGCAATGTGGTAGACTGCATTTAATCACACTGAAACAAACAAAGCCATATGGTCCCTTGGCAAAATGGTAGTTTGGGCATGAATGTTAGCCACACTTGCAACATTGTACTAGAGCTACATCAACTGGCTCGTGCACCTCTTTGGTCCACATGGCAACAAGTCTTTGGACGGACTTTTAGGTTGAACTGTAGAGATTCTGTAACCTCCTCTCTAGCACTTGGCTGACATGTTTTGGGTGACTCCACAATGTTTTTGTTTCTGATTATCCTGTATAACACGTCCATATCTAGGTTAGGGATTGGCATGAAATATGGTTCCTTCATGGGTCTTTGACGATGTCACGTGATCACTTTATTAACCTGTGTGTGGCTGGCTTGATATTTTCTGAACGGTTAGGAAAGTTTTCAACAGCTGTTGTATGAACAGCGATGAAATTTGGCACAAATATTTTTAAGAATATTTGGCAAGAACTTGCACACATCCACACACACAGTTGTGTTTTCATATCTTAGTGACATAATGCTTTACCTAGCTACTTACCCTAACCCTAGCCATAAAAAATGAATGCCTAGCCCTAAGCCTTAGCCTGAACATACCCTTAACCTAATTGTAACCCTGACACTAAAACCACATTTTGAGTCTCAAAAATGCCTTCAAACTCACGGGGACAGGCATTTTGTCCCCATAAGGGTTGTTGGGCCCCACATATATAGTAACAATCCAATTTTTGGTCCCCATAAAGATATGTAAACATAGTACACACACAAACAGCAAAAAGGTTTTACATTTATTGATAAATAAAAACAAGAACACAGCTATTATAGTTTAGAAGACGCCAGTATTCCATAGTTTAATTCCACAATGTGCACATGCAAGCCTGTTTCAGAAAAGTCGGTGCTTTTTAAAAAAAATTCTTAAATTTTAAGATTTCAAAAAAATCTGTTAAATCCCATATTTAGTTGCAGATAGTAAAAGAGAGCATTTCGTGTGATGAAATCACAAAATCCATGGTTGTCGGTTGCCATCAAATTCATCCACACGTCTCCTCTTGCAAGATGATCAGATCAAATTTCAAGTGTGCCACTATTTGGATTTCCTGAACCTGCAAAACTAACAGTATTAGCATTAACACCAGAGGAAAGATTACAATGTGAACACATTACATGTAGACTGAGAACATAGCAAACCTGCAAACCATCAGCATGTTAACATTTCCATTGCAAGGAAGCTGTAGTGATAACCATGGCTTTACAGAGCTGCTAGCGAGGCCTCCGACTCTCACTGTTTTTGTTATTATTGCAGCACATTGAAGTAAAGTACAGATGAAAGAACAGCCCTGAAGTAATGCTCATGCTTTATGATTCATGTGTGGCATTTCAGGGATGTTACTCAGTTTTGTCTTTGTACATAGACACTGTTTTGTGGTGTTAGCGGCACACAAGCAGAAGGGCTGTAGCGATGCCAGCTGTCATTTTTCATTACTGTCAGGGCTGCAACACTCATGAGTTTACAGTTGCAAAGATTTTAAGAACAGGATGATTTTTTCTTCATATTTTGCCTCCTTTCATGTTTTGTTTTTGCATCGTGACCTACAAACAGGGACCATTTTCCCTCCAGTTTGTTGGGTGATGCCTCAGTCTGTGTGACATTATACTCAGAGTTAGCTTCCATTCTGTTTTTAATATTTAAATTGATAAATAAATCTGCTTCATTAAATTACTTTTAATTATCAGGTGACACAATAGATGTACATCTTGGAATTTGAAATGTTCTTACAACTGATTAGTTTCTTGCTTGTCTTCAGTTTAAAATCATTGTTAACATTTTAACACACCACTTAAACCCAGAAAAATATCATAATATTTAATGTAGGCCATGCCAGTAGAAGCAATTGGAGCCTATTTTGAAAACACTTCCTCTCAGTTATTTTGGTATTTTAAAACCAAACCAAATGCCTAAAACTACCATTTTAATGGTGAGTAGGCAATATTGGAATCGAGTCACTAGTAAAATCTGCTTTAAGAAATGCTTCTTGCTCAATGAAGTTTTTCTTTAATGCAATTCTTTCTTTTACGGCACATGTGCAAAGGTGCATTACATGATGGCTTTATTAATGACTCAGTCCAGAGTACTGACATGATAAAACACCTACTGCCTCATCCCACCAGAGCACCTGAACAAATACTGCGAATACAATATCATCTTTAATACACACATTTCACCTCAGGGTTCTTCGAGTGCCATGTCTCACACTTATCATGTTCAAGAACATCAACACACTAACTGCCATCATCACAAAGGATATTACCTTTACATGAAAAAGAGTAAATATTATCATGTTACATACTGTAATACTGAATGTAGGTCATGTAATGTTGTCACAGCTGTTCTTCCTTCTATCATCCCTTGTCATAAACTATTTGACAAACAACATTAACTGAACACTCATCATCCACTTTATTAGAAACACCTCTTCAACTGCTCATTAACACATCTAATTTAATGAATATCTAATTAGCCAATCACATGGGAGTAGTTCAAGACTAACCTGCCGAAGTTCAAACTGAGCATCCGAAAGGGGAAGAAAGATGATTTGATTTTTATTTCAATGTGACATAGTTGTTGGTGCCAGATGGGCTGATATGAGTATTTCCGAAACTGCTGACCTACTGGGATTTTTCCACATAACTGTCTTTAGGGTATACGGGGAATAGTCCAAAAAAGAGAAAATATCCAGTATGTTGTAAATATGTTGTTGATTCTAGAAGTCTGAGGAAGATGGCTTTGAGCAGCTTTGAACTGATAGGAAAGCAAAAGTACTTCAAATAACCAGTTAACACAAAAACACCTAAAATGCAAAAGATTTCTGGCTTGAGCCTGAGAGTTGACAAAAATCCTTTGGAGGATTATGTAAGTGTAAAAGGATGTTCCAAATTAACAATGTGGATCCATCCAGTGTGGCAACCCTTTGTGAATAAAGCATCAGCTAAAACAACCTTTCAAAGTTAAGGCATGCAGAACAGCGAGTCAGAACACACAGCCTGCCACACCTTGAAGCAGATGGGTTACAGCCGCAGAAGATCACACCCCTTTCAGCTAAGAACAGGAAACTGAGGCTAAAAAACATTACCTGGTCTAATGAGTCACAATTTCTGCTGTGACATTTGGATGGCAGGGTCAGAAGTTTGCGTAAACAACATGAAAACTTGGGTCCATCCTGCCTTGTATCAGTGTTAGGCTGCTGCTGGTGGTATGATCATGTCTGGGATATTTTCTGGTCACACTTTGGGCATCTTAGTACCAAACAGCCTGCCTGAGTATTGTTGCTGACCATGTCCATCCCTTTTTGACCACAATAATACCACCTTCTAATGGCTATCTAATGCAGGGTAGCACGCCATGTCACAGTATTCTTTTTCAGAGATTTATATCATGGATGTGCAACTGACAAATCTGCAGTAACTGCGTGATGCTATCTTGTGAATATGTTTCCGGTACCTTTTTGAATCAGTACCGTGAAGAATCAAGGCATTTTTAAAAAATGCAAAAGTGAGTGTATATTTGTCATGTGATAAACAGCAGATAATTTTTTTTCTCATTCTGTGTTCGTTCCTGACTCCAAACTGATTCAGTATTTATTATTTAAATAATTAATGCCACTGTCTGAATCCATAAACCAAGTATGTTCTAAAGGGCTGGAGCACTGTGTTAATGCCACCAGTATTGGCTGGTCAGACTCTCGCATTGGTTAATGCTTCACTTTACTGCTGAGTAGAATATCCAGTGTGTCAGCAATTAATTTATTGTCACCACTTTGGACTGCGCCATTTGTGTGACTTTGAATGGTTGCCAACACCAGCACCGTGGGATTTGTGGCAGTGTTGGGGAAGTTGACTTATTTAAAGATGATTCAAGAGGACGAAAGCAGACTATCGACTGAGAACCACCCAGGATATTACTCCATCGCTTAGTAAACACACTGGTCAAGTTGTCAGCCCCAGCACAAAGCCACCGTTGTCAGTGAGTTAATGTAATATTTAAATTTCAAGCAGCTGACAGAGGAGGAACATCCCCACAGTGATCCAGATAGCCTTCTGTTTGTGAATGATCGTTTGTCAGAGAGGCACGAGGAGCACGTGTTGAGTCCATCAGCGCGCTTGAATAGACGTAGCGGGAAGGCGATGAAAAGTCGATACATTGACTTGCGCTCGTATTGCACGAGCCCCTAAAGGAGAGGAAAGATGAAACATGAAAGCACAAAGTTGTGCTTTTATTTAAGCGTCAGGTTTCAGTGTGGCAAAAACGATCTGTCGTATGTTTTTCCTCCACTGCTGCTCTGCCGTCAGAATTACATCTCCAGACTCGATGCGTTGTTTATAATAGATGGAGATTAGGAATTCTTTTTTCATGTCCCTTGTTTTGAGTGTGTTTCACATTTCATTAACATCACACTAATGCCTGGGATGGCTACAGCTGAATTAGTAATGAAATGCAATGTGAGCGTCAGAGAACACAGCAAGCTCCCTGTACAGCACAGCTGCAGCCCTGCTTTTATGGAAGACCTTGTAATAAGAAAATGTATCATACCTTTCAAAGCAGATTCCATTAGAGACACAATTGACAGGATTTTGAACACATTACATGCTTGGTTTTAACTCCCAACAGCCTTAAATTAGTTCTGTTGCTGACATTCAGAATTTGAGACCTTTGGCAAGTCTGAAAATGGTTCAACCCTTGTATAATTGCTGTGTCTCATTATCTTCTGCAAAGGAATTTGGCTACCAACTTAATTTAAGAGCACAAACTGACCCCGTCCTCCTATCTCTATATTTTGCATTACTTTCTTGATTCTTGTCTTGCATGCCTTTTAATACATCTGATATAAAATGTGTTATTCTTGTGAATTAACTTTTATTAAAATTCTCCCATGTAGGTTCCATCTGCCAGTATATTTTAACATCTGTGTGAGCTGATTGTCAAGTAGCAGTCCCGCCTCACCACAGTGCTCCTTCTAGCTGCCAAATTCCCTGTCAAATTGGCTCAAAGCAATTCAGTTAATAACCACTTTCACACAATTTTCCAATGTAAATCTGCAGCTAAAGAACAAAGAACACAATTTTAGCTTGGTGCCATAATTTTTTTATTTTTATTTTTATAAACAATCCTGGAGGATATCACATCAAATCACATTTACGCAGTGCATCATACCAGAGTTGCTCATTGCAAAGTGCCTAAGATAAAAAGAAGGAAACTATCACAAGAAATCCACTTAAATCTTTGCATGTTGCTGTATAAAAACTCTGTGGATACTGCACAGGGGTGACCCACACACAGTAAAAGCAAACCTGCCTACCCAGCCGCTAAATAAACAGTTCATGGCAAAAATGTAATCTTCAATATTTTCTTCAGATGTTTAAAAAAGGTCTGATTATGTGAGGAATTGTTCTCGACAACTCTTTATCCGACAGTCTTCTGGCGTTCCAGGTAAAATGCTGGATCGTGTTGATCTAACTGTCATCATATTTGGTTAAAATAAGTTTTCTGTTATGCTTTCTAGGGACTTTAGTTTAACAATTCACTCTGTCATCTACTTTTGTTGGCAACAGTAAAGTTAAATATGTAAAGATTACTTTTATATAATCGAGGGAGTGAGTTGCACCAGGCAAGTTTAAGAAGAAAAACTGTAAATGAAAGATGGATGTAGACTCCAGGTCTGAAAAGCCTAAAACTTGCATTATTTCTAACATCCAACAGGGTGCAACAAGTCCACTTCTGTAGAAGTTTAGGATCAACTGATACTTCTTGGTTTATTTAATAATGCATCAATGAGTTTATGGTTGCAGTTTCAAGTCTTTTTTATGAAGCAAGATGTTTATTTGGTACACGATGGCTCCAGAATATCAACATAGGCTATACTTTAAGATATGTACATGTGAATGACAAGTTGCTGCAGTATAGGCAAATACTCAATGTCTGACTTATTGAGGCCAACATGTCGGTAACAGTGGAAACCGCACTAGATTAAATTAAAACAGTGTTTGTGTCAGACAAATAGAAAGTGTGCAAACCTTCAAAGTAGTACAGAAAGTGTAGTATTAAGTAAAGACTAGAAGACCGTGAGTTCTTCCAGTGAACAAAGCAGAATAAGGCTGAGGATAACAGCGACACTTTCTGTGAAGAAAGTTAAGTACATGTCTTCCTCTAAAAATGTGTACATTGGTGTTATACTGATATTATGAAAACAATTTATGAATGTAAACTGAATTGAACTGATCTGAATATTTGGTTTTAAGTTTCAACATATGATTAGTCAGAAAAGAAAAGAAAAATCCTATTTCACAGTATGTTATTAACCTGCTTATTACTTCCAAACAAGTTAAGCTAAAAAACAATAACAACAAATAAAACACCTAAACTAATTTCCACATAATGCAGACATTTCTCTTTGCAAACAAACCACAGTTGGAATATAAGACCTCATTTTGTTGGTCGTATAAGCGGTCGGAAAGGGATGTTTTGAAATTTCTGAATGGATACAAAATCACGCTCTACTGTTAATTTGTAAATTCATTTCCATTCTGAATTCCTAGCTATTAATGCTAACTGATTACTCTAATTTTCTCAGCTAAGAAATTAGCATGCGTAAAGAACCATGCCAAATGTAGCGGCAGCACACTGATGTTAATGGAGTGCACCTGATGCCTCTATGGGTAGATTTAATCACTAAATTAGCTTTCTGGTTCATGAAACACAAAGTCCATTTTTCTCTCCCAAACTGCACTTCAGCCTCAGTGAGTTACCTGTTGCTTGAGTGAATACATTTAATATATATTTCTATTTAAAGTAAGTGAAGAATCTGTGGTTCTTTGCTTATTTCAAATCAAGATCCATGTAATTTCAGGGAAAAGGAGAACTTTTCTTTTTTGTTACTGACTACAAACCTCGTTAAAAACGAGCTCTTTTCACACATGCAAAGCTTTAAAGCACAACTTTAAAAGTCAACTAGAAGTTGATATTTACACAGAGAAATGGAGGCAAAAAGTATTGTCTGTGTAATTCTCCTTGATTTCTCTCATTTGAAATTCCAGTTACAGAAAAGGAAGTCGCTGAGGTTAGAGGAACTGACAGTCCCCAAGGCGGTGGCCAGTTAGCTTTGTTATTAAACCGCTCTTTACTGGTCAGTCCAGAGGTCTCTAGGCAAAAAAATGTCTTGTTTGTAATGCAACCTTGTATAATGGCCTGCTTGACAGAATGTAATTAGACCAAGCAGTGCTTTTCTTGGGTATGCCTGTTAGTTCCACAGGCAGATCCATAGCCACATCCCCCAAGTCCTGCTCATTAATGAATCTGCTCCTACTGGGGCTATTGATGGCCCCTGCCTTTCTGGAAGATCATTATTAGAGAATTCCATAGGACAGCTGAAATACATTATGTATGAACTCATTGCTCAGCATCATCTGTTTTCAGCATCTGAAAACAGTTGCACAAGGCACTGGATTATGTATCAAGACTGAATGAAGTGCATAAAGTTAATTTACCCATTAGCATGACTGAGTAAGTTTTCTTGTCACGTTATGATTAAAGATGTCTCTAATTAAAGTGACTTAACATGTAATTAATGTATCATAACATACACACCAATGGGACATGGGAGAGCAGAGGATTTACACTTTAACGTTGAATAACGTCACGTACTAATTATAAATACCTAGACTCTGCCCTGCATAGGTAAGTCAGTGGCAATTCAAATTTCTTCAACATTCAACAGAGGAGTTACATAGTTTACTTCTTTCAGGCTATCTTTTTAAAACCTGTGATTTCTAGCCATTGTTAATATTTAATAATCCCCCATTAATTTACTCCTCAGTCACTAGAGAATGGGAGCCATACTAATGGGTCAAATACAGCCCGAATTTGATCTTGAGTGTACCAGTAAAATAATTTCTTAGGGATGTATTTTTTTTTTATTCAAATGATTTCAGTTTCATGCAAGTCATTGGTAATGTCTTTGGAACCCCACTCTCCTGGTATGGTCCAGTTTTAAGCACTTAAAATCTAAGTAGATAGTGAAAGAAACAAGAACTATGTCATTTAATTGTTTATCTATTACTTATTGACATTGGTGTAGTATGAATGACCGTGGGAAAGTCTTTATCAATTGAAAAAGCTGTAAAACTTACAAAAACACAGTTAAGTCTAAAATTTAAGTGCTCCTTCACATTTTCCAAAGCCGTCTAGTGGCCCAGATTGGAGTCTTTTGCAAGCTCATTCTGACCCCTGGGCCTTATGTTGAGCATCCTTGGTCTTGAAAAAACTACCTTCTTTGCAATTCCAAATCCAGCAGGACATAGGTTTGATACCACTACATTATCCCCTCTGTTTAACTGAAGCAATCAGTTCCTGCTATATTAGTAGCAAAGTAGTAGCACTACCACCGGAATACAGACTAGGAAGTTACTGAAATGCCACTAACCATATGAGGGAGCCAGCAAAAAGATGGGCACACCGTGGCTTCAAAGGGACCGCCTTAGTCAATAACAATACTGTAGAGTTTAAACAATGCTCAGTTAGTACTAAGGGGAAGAAAGTGTGTCAAGAATATATCCTCCACACCATTATACCACCACTACCAGTCTGAATGGTCGATACAAGGCAGGATGTTACCTGCCAACTGAAGGCAACATTTTTCCAACATTTTTGGTGAACCTGTATCAATTGTAGCCTCAGCTTCTTCTTCTTAGCCAACAGTGGCACCTGGTGTGGTTTTCTACAATTGTAGCTCATCAGCTTTAAGGTTACATGTATTGTGCATTCAGACATGCTCTTTTGTACACATTGGTTGCAGTTAATGTAGTTACGGTTGCTTTCCTATCAGCTCAAAGCAGTGTTGCCATCCTCCTCTGACCTCTGGCATCAACAAGGCATTTTTCACCCAGTGAGAATTGCCACTCACTAGATATTTTATCTTTTTCAGACCAGTCTCTGTAAACCCTAGAGATGTGTGTGTGTGTGTGTGTGTGTGTGTGTGTGTGTGTGTGTGTGTGTGAAAAATCCCAGTAGTTCAGCAGTTTCTGAAATACTCAGATGAGCTTATCTGGCACAAAGAACATTGCCATGTTTAAGAAATTCAAAGTCACTTAAATCACCTTTCTTCCCCACTCTGTTGCTTGGTTTGAACTTTATTAGGTAACATCAGGTGGTATTATCACCTCACATGGCAGCAGAAGTGTTGTGAACCAGCACTGTAAGTAAAATAATATTTTCCATGTAGGTCACAGGTACAGGCGTGGTTTTCCACAGAAAGCTTTAGCATTGTGTTCTCCACATTCTCATTTGCAGCTGATGAGGAACTGATAGATTATAATTTCTGAAAGATGAAAGCGATATCCTTGTATCAGTGGCGACAGCTGAGTAACTTCCCATTCATGTATTGTGTTAATGTCCCTACCCTCAGGTCACACTGAAGGCTGGTAAATATTAGTGGGTCTGTTGTGCTGATTGTATTGTTTACACAGCAGCCAATGCTAAAGATTGACAACTAAACAAAGAGGCAGCGCAAGGAAGCACACAACCTAAATTCGATTGCTTTAATGTTATGGGGGTTGAGTGTCAACCAGATAAGGCCGCATTGTTGGAGAACTGCGGTCATATAGAATTCAAGTCGCACGTTCACATCACAGACATATTTTCGTAGCACTGCAGCCACTGCTTTGCACCTTCTGTACAGGTTACGTGCGCATTGATATTCATTATGTAGCAACTGTGGTAAAGAAGCAAGGAATGTAGTTCGACTCGGAACTACTAATACAATTCAATTCATGCATAATATACATATTAGCTACAGCAATCATGCCACATCAAGTGATTACATTATTTATGAGAAGAAAAATGAGAGAAACAAGGAATTCATGTTATGAGCCCAAGGCACAGTAAGTCAGACTATTTGGTCAAATGGTAAAATGTCAGTTGAATTGATTTATTTGTCCTAGCAAGTAATAACACCAATGAAAGGCCATTTCTTATTTGTTCCAATTTAACCGATAAGTTTTTCCTGGATGAAAATATTACTCATGTTTTAATTTCCTAAAGCTAAAAGGGACGAGTTACAAACACGCAAGCCCCTTTTTCTTTTGGTTAAATGTTGTATATTATTATAATGTTTTGTTATGTTTTTTTTTATAATGACTGGACTTCTTTAATTCTCCACTTGTACCACCTCCTAAAGGTGCTCTGTTGGATTGAGATCTGGTGACTGTAGAGGCCATTTGACTACAGTGAACTAATTTTCATATTCAAGAAATCAGTGTGAGGTGATTTAAACTTAGTGACATGGTTTTATTGATCAGAAGATGGGTACATTGTGGTCATAAAGGGATGGGCATTGTCAGCAACAATACTCAGGTAGGCTGTTGTTTAAATGACGTTCATCATACTAAGGGGCCTAAAATGTACCAAAATGTATCCCTCACATCATTAAACCATCAACATCAGACTATACATGGCAGGATGGATTCACAGGAGTGAAATCTGGTGTGATTTGATGCATTGTGTGCTCAGAGATGCTCTTCTGCCTACCTTGGAATGAGTGCTTTTCTGAGTTGCCTGATTATCAGCTACGAGCCATCCGGTTATTCTCCACTGACGTCTAATATCAAAAAGGTATTTTTGACCAGAGAACTGCTGCTCACTGGATATTTTCTCTTTTATGGACCAATATTTGTAAACCCTAGAGGTGGTTGTGTGGGAAAATACCAGTAGATCAACAGTTTCTGAAATATATTAGCCCATCTGGCAACAACAACAATGCCACATTCAAAGTAACTTAAATCACCTTTCTTCCTCATTCTGATGCTCAGTTTGAAATTCAGCAGGGCATTTTGCCCATGTCGACATATTCTAATGGACTGACTTGCTGCCTTGTGATTGGCTGATTAGATATTTGTGCTAATGAGCAGTGGAACAGGCGTACCTAACAAACTGTCCATATAAGTCAAATGAGACTCAATATCATTTTGTATTTTTTTAATGCAACAATAATGTTATATTTGTCAAATACCTACTACTTCAAACGATGTTTCATGAAAAATCGTACAGGTTGGTTTCAAAGATTAAATGTGGGGGCTATGCTCTCATTCAATAACTGCAAACCTGTTGCTTCATGTAGTCAGCAAATCTTTTGAATATGTCCACAGGTGCTGCAGATGTACCTGCCCTTCTGTGGTATTGCAATCTCCAACGCCCAGCTATTTGCCGCCTCAAGGAAGGAGTATGACAGGAGTCGGGTAAGGGCAACAGGGCCAACCAAGATAATAATCCCCACCTATCCATAGGCTCAGCGGTACTTCCTCCCCGCTCATGCTGACATTGAAGCTGAGTATTGATCAGCAGCAGCCCACTTGCTGCCACTGCAGTGGTAATCTCAGAGCAGCATGCAGCCCTGTCTGGACATTTTCTGTGGATCTGTGGAGGGGGATGGGCATGTATCCAGCAAGGGGCCTGGTTCATGATCTAAATCTCTTAGGGACCGTTAAGAGATGCACTAATTCATGTCACAGGCATTGATCTGTGATGGAAGAGAACATAATGAGTGCACAGTTCAGTGAGTAGAAAAGAAAAATGAGGAGAGCTTCCTTTACACCGCATGATTTTTATGTGCTTGTGTATTAAATTCGATTGGCACTCCCTGAGATAAAGGGCCTAATTTTCTTTTATTGGGCAAAGTAATCATATCGGGCTGTTGGTTTATGGTTTAGAGATAATGATAATAATCAGGTTCTAATAGCTGAGCGAGGCAAAATATCTTTATTCAAAGGGTCATCACTATTGCCTGTTGACTGATTTTTTTATTCAGCTTCGTATTGATGGGAATAATGCCAGTGGTAACGTTTTCTGGTCTTTAGGCACTCCTGGAAGTAGTTAATGACCTGTTTGAAGAACAGACTGACCTGGAGAAGATTGTCAGGAAGATCATGCACCGTGCCCAGACACTGCTTAAGTGCGAGCGCTGCTCTGTTCAGTTGCTGGAGGACATTGAGTCACCGGTACTCTTTTTCTCTCTTTGTCCTACTGTTTATATGTTAGTACATTTACACATGTGCGTGCTTGTTGTTTTTCTGTCCCCCCGCCTTTTTTTTCAGTAAATACTTTGTATGTCCAGGAGCTGTTGTGATTTCTTCCCTTTTGTATCTTTCAGGTTGTGAAGTTCACTAAGTCATTCGAGCTGCTCTCCCCTAAGTGTAGTGCAGACACTGAAAGCAGGTATGTTTCATTGTTGAATCCACAGGGCACCTCAGTAACATTTGGCCTGATTAAAAAAAAACAAAAAACCCTCCCATACTTTTTCCTTCCATTTCCTCACTCATCATACCATTACTCTTCTCATTAAATAGTCATATCTGCAACATGGCACCTGTGCACTCTGCACAGAGCCTTTTTGAATCTGCAGAGCGTCCATCAAGGACAAAAAAATATGCATAAAATTTGACTATTATGTAGTGCTGTGGGAGTAATATGCTGATTCTGAATAGAAGGCATACTGTGGGAGCCCTGCTTAATTGGGTTTTGCTGCTTCTCTCTACAGCTAGGCATGGCTGAGTGGAGAAAGAGAGGCTTAATATTGCGTAGGATGTTTATGGATGAAAAAAACAAGCTGAAAAGGAAGACAAATTATCCCCCCAAGTCCTGCACTTGCCGTAACTGATATGGTCACTTTGAGGCAGTAGTTTCAGTAGCTATAACAGTAATTCAAAAATATCATAACACAAGAAATACAAATATTAAAAAATTAGCAATGATGAAATAAATGTTCCACCGCTACACTGGGAAATGTATTCTTTCTGACTGCACGCTCCTTTCCGATATGTGTTGCTACTGTCACATTTTAAATATGAAGCCAGTTTGTAAATAAAACTGCACAAATTGAAGCATCTCTTCCTAAAGGGTTACATCTCAGTAACAAGAGAGCTAGTGAAATTTATGTGTGTAATTAAATAAATGCATTTTGTGACAAAAGGTGAGGAAACTGTAAGATTTCTGATGTGCCTAAAATCCCCAGCTACTCCCAAAAGGACAATGTTCCTTTATGAGAGGGGTGAAGCGAGGAAGACACAGAGAGAATTAAGAGAGAAACACAGTAAAAAAGAAACAGGAGGTAAGGCAGATTGCCATCACACCCATGTAGTTTATTCCTGCCCTGCTGTGGTTCAACATCTACACACAGCTGTATCGCTTGATCAAAGGGATCCAAAAGATCTGACATCTGTGTCTTTCTGTCTTTTTTCTAACCTTAAAAGACAAAATGAGCCACGCTGAACATTTACCTTGGCGTATTTGAAAGTAAAAACTCACTGATGGTACCCTGCAATAAGATGTAAACAGTCTGAATAGTGATGCAGGTGTGTCTGGCAGAGAGTGGGGGCACCGTCTAATCAGAGAATTGCTCATACTGTATGCTTAACTGTTCATTACTTTCATAACTTTTTCAAAATCAAGTAGCTAAAAATCAAATGATTTGTTTGCTTATTGTAACATTTCTAAATCCCTATAAAGGGAATCTGACCTGTGCTCGTTTCCAGCTCCCTGTTTTATTCTTGGACTCTGCTGGAGCAGCTATGTGTGATTCACAGTTCATGTTAATCATTTATCAATTTACTGGCTTGTTCCCGGGCGGAAAGAAGTTGTTTTAACTACGTTACCTTTCCCGTTAAGCCAACTTGTTTCTGAATGTTCGAACAGCAGTCGTTTGGGGCTGAACATTTGAACCTTTAGGTCACAAGGATTCATTTCACATCACATCACATCACATCACATCACCTCATCTCATCTCACCTCATCTCACACGCACGCACGCACGCACGCACGCACGCACGCACGCACGCACAGCTAGCTAGATAGTTATGCGTTCTGAGTAAATAAAATTAAACAAATCTAGTTGAGAACTTTTTTTTTTCCATGATGTGTCTTTTGTCATCTATCTTGTTTTTATTTTTTCTGACAATAGTTTCAAAGACAGTATGGAGAAATCATCTTACTCAGACTGGCTCATCAATAACAGCATTGCGGAGCTGGTGGCTTCCACAGGACTGCCTGTAAACATCAGTGACGCCTATCAGGATCCTCGCTTTGATGCTGAGGTAACCGCACAGTAACATACTTCCTAAAACTCACATCACTAGGGGTTGTTTTTAAAGAAAAAAGTGAAATGATTTGTGGGACTGATATGAAATCCACCTGTTGTGATTCTCTGTCACTATGATATGATATGATATGATATGATATACAAGGTCAATTCAAAAAGCTGAGATCAATAAAAACATACCTGATCTAAATCTGCCCACTGTGCTCTTCAGAGTTGTTTCCTTGTGCACTTCTGGGCTTTTTCACGTGGCCCTGTTATGTTTGGATAATTCCTTGAAAAACCTGTTCTGACCACTTCCACGTTTCCTGTTCTCTGTCCTAAAGATATCTTGTAACCACTGTGTCGAGCCTCACTGTTTCCAAGCTTGAAAAAGAGAAGGAAGTTGCAGGGGAGCCAAAACTGGCAACTAGGACAGGGTTAGGGACAGTTCTCCACATTGACAATCTGTTGGCACAAATACATGGCTATGTTGTGTATATGTATGATGGTTTCCTAATAATTTTCACATTAAGCAACTGGACTTTGAACTCACATGTAACCTGGATTCACACAGTGGTGAAGTGCTCATACAGCTCATACAGATTAAAATGGTTGTCAGTCCTTTGAACTGGTGAAGCCTCTTGAAAATGTCTTTATAGCTCTCTGCACACATATACGTACATTTTCCAAAGTTGTTCTTTCACATTGCACTGCAGGAAATACTCTGCTTAAGACACTTTCAGACTAACTGAAATACTCTGTGGGGTTTCGGTGAAGGAGTGTGTAGCTGGCGGGTAAAAATCTGGCTAGTGTCCGATCCAGCTGAGTCTGACATTTGCATTGTTACATGCGTATTACCTGCTGCGGGTAATGCCTAGAAAAGTTCAATGCTGCAGAATCCTGGTTGATATGGTCAATCTTAAGTAACAGTTCTACCAACAGACTTTCAATACATTTAACATAAACAGAAATTTGCTGTTCACTACTACAACCTGCCTTCTGCATTTCCTAGATTTCCATGTAAGCACTGCACTTCTATTGCAGGTGAGGCATGTATGGTGGAGAGTTTAAAGAAAGTGATTGGGAGCTAAAGCAAATTTAACAGGGTTTTCACCTGTTTATTCATGATACTGATGAGAAAAACAAAAAACAAAACACTGATCACATAAAGCTACTGTACCTCAACCAAAAATTAGAACATAATGTCACATTTAGAGTATGAAAACACATTTTATGTAGAATAATTATAATGTTTTACTCTCCCACTTTTTGTAGGCAGACCAGTTCTCTGACTTCCATATCCGGTCAGTGCTTTGTGTCCCTATATGGAACAGCAACCACCAAATTATTGGTAAGTTAATAGATTGAACTGATTTTTGTGCTCATCTATACAATTATACTTGATTTTAACATAAAATCTTCTAGATTTTAAAACTCTTCTGTTTAAAAGTTTCCGGTATGGCTAAATGACTTTAGATACCAAAGGATGTCTTTATGCACTTACTAAGGCACTGGGTGGCTTCTGTTTAGTGCAGTCAAGTTTCCTATTGGAGAGGACATGAACGGTTGCCACAAAGAAACTCACAATGTCCTAAAATATCATTTTAAAAGTCATTTGTAGTAAGTGTCTTTAGCTGGAACCAATAAGTCAAGCTGCATACTTTTGGCTGCATGTTGTGTACAATTGCAGTAATTTCTGTACCACTAATACTGCACAGGCATGCACCTTTTTGCTGCATAAGGCAGAGATTATAAAAAAAAAAAAAAGAAAAAGGGGGGGGGGGGGGGGGTTGTT
>VURO01005144.1:15136-27785 GCA_015108175.1 Pelvicachromis taeniatus | reverse complement strand
AGTTATTTTTAGAAGACGACGTGGAAAACATTCAGTCTAGATCGGGAAATGTGCTAAAAGTAAAAAAGACAAGAAAAAACATCTAAGTGAACTCTATAAATAGTTCTTCATTCATTCAAATGTCACCAGACTGTGAAAGCGCAAACACACCACTGCAGCTAACTCAGGACGACACCATCTGTGTAGTTAGCTCCCCACCCTCCAGTCTGTCTTAATATAATTCAGTCAGCGATGAAACCTCTTAAAATTCTGCACTCTCCAGGGTTCGCCACCTCTACCAGTCACACTTCGTGCCCTTGCGTCTAACGGTCCTATGTTGACAGGTTGAACTGCAGAGCTGAAGCATATGAAACCAGGTCACTGTGAAATCTCGGCCTGGTTCAGTACTAAATGAGTGCAATGTAGCGTAAAGGTAACAGGCTGCTGAATAAACATAATCTGTCACGTTCACAGTGTGAGAAACGTGTTTTCTTGTAATGATTTCTGGACTTGGGTGGAGCTCTGGTATTATCGTCACTGCACAGGAGACAAGAAAGTGCTTTGTGCATTGTTGTTGTTGTTGAAGAGCTGTGCTTCACAGCCCCGATGCACCACCACAGCACAGGGAGATAAACTTTAAAAGTTTTTCATACAGTTTAACTGTCACTTATGATGTTTTTGGACAAATGTGCATTTCATCCACCCGTTACTGTAGATTTAGATGCTTTTCCATTTCACATTCACCTTTTTCAACCATTTAACTATTACTTGTATCCATTTCAAAAGCTCCACTTACCCATCCACTTTCTTCTACTTATCCAATTCATGGTCGCAGTGGGCTGTTACTCCAGTCATGTGATTGGAGGCATGGTATGCCCTGGACAGGTCACTACCAAAAACCATTCACTATAGCCTGACCGATATAAGATGTTTAAGATGGATACGGAAACCGATATTTGGTGAACCAACATATGTGGAGTTGTGTGCTCCACTATCGTTCTTGTAGAAACTTGTACGTCTGATAAGGACTCATTGTACTTGAGATTAATGTGTTGTTGTTTTTTGTTTGTTTGGTGATTCACCAAAAGCTTTCTGCAACAGACTGAACTGCAAACTGTATTATACTTGAAGGAACAGCAGGTCTGGTGAGACTCTCCCGTAGAGGACAGGACTGATGCAAACAAGTGGACACAAAGACACCAGGAGGTTAGGGTGGTGGGGGTGGTGGGGGCATCACCAGACAGAGCCCACTCTGATTGTCTGCTGGGATCTCGAGGACAATGCAGGACAATGCTACGATATATGCAAGCACCGCAAGGCCTCGCCCCAGCGATGCGCCGGCCTTAATCCCAAACATGATTTCCCCTCCAAACACATAGATGATGTCACCCGCCCCCCCAACCCATCTCACCCGCACGTTTACTCTGAACTACCTCACCACCTCTGGACTTTCAGCGCAACCAAGCGTGCAGCAGCGAGGCCCACGGGAGGATGTTTTGCTGCCGAGAAACATGAGGGCGGCAAGAAATCGGAGACCCTCTGAGTGCATCTGTGTCACAAATCAAAGAGCTTAAAGAGGACACTATCAAATGTCCATGCGCTTAAAACTCTCTGGTGCTTTCAAAACAGAGTGCCTCTGAAGTCTCACACGCACTTTAGCCTTCAAAAACACAGCGGATGGAAACTTTATATCTGCAGTCAGGTGTCGGCCGACTCACTTCGTGTCCTGTTAAAATGAAAGCAGCCGGCAGGACAGGTCAGTGTGTCCCGCAGCATTACAGGTCCACAGAGAGCCTTACATGCTTCACTGGAAAAACGGAGATGCGGACAGTTGCTCTTTAGAACTTTATGGGACTCTCCTCCCCCCCATCTTCACTCCACAAAAGAGGCCTTACCCCCTCGTCCCCACCCACAAGGAATTTCTCAGGCATTGCTGGGTTCACCATGACAACTGTGTGCTTAACAAAGCATTTCTCTTAGGCATTCTTCCTTTCACAGGGGAGAGAGAGAAGGGGAGGAGGGGGGGACAACAGTCAAAGGAGGGAGGGAGAGGAAGAGAAGGACAGGGATAAATAGGGAGGGTGGAGGAGCTCGAAATGATGGGAGGGAACAGTGGAGGTTGCAGGGGTGAGAGCCATAGACCCGGGCAGATAGGAGAAAAATGGGGAATGGTGACAGGCAAACAAAAAGAGGGAAAGAGAAACAGGATCAAGGTGATAGGTGATGTTAAAGGGATAAAAAAAGAAGAAGAAAAGGAACAGTGCTACAAACATTCCACGCAAGCCTGCGAGTGTGACTAACGCCATCCAGGGAGGGAGGCAGGAAGAATGGAAGGAGTTAGGCGTTACAGATGACTCGAGCTTCGTAAGCAGTGACTTTGATTCCTGTGAATCGAGAGCAAGAGGAAAACAGAAATTTATCAAGCATAAAGAGCAGAGGCTCTTCTAATTATATGACAGTGTGGAGAAAAGTAATCAGGGCGGTCCAGCTGTTGAGGCCCACACACACACACAGAAATACACCAGATATGTGCAGCCTGATGGGTTAGTGTAACAGAAGACAATCCCCTCGAGAAAGTCCAACCGCAGACAGCTTAAAGCTTTAATAGATCCTAATGAAATTACACAGGCTGTGAATGAGTTGGTGGTTATATACATGGCACTTGGTGCAGCAGTCCCCACCATTAAAATTCCTGCCCTCTAGCTTTATCTGACAAAAATAAGAAAAGCCAAGCATCTGGATATCTTATTTGCCAAATTATCTTTTGAGGAAAAAAAAGGCAAAAACTTGACTTGTATGAGCATATTTGTCGCCTGCCCCAGTTGGTCGGGCTTAATGCCAGCGGCTTTGGCTCGAACACACGTTTGACAGAGTAGCAGCTTAACCTTGCAGCATCCGCAGCCACTTCAGACTCACACTTGAAAGTTAAAAGGGTGTTCCCTCCATACAGTGACCAGACAGAGACAATACCCGCTGTCCACCATGTAACTTGAGCGCCTGCACAACCCGCAGTGTGATGTGAGCTGAATCGTTCTGCCGTCTTTAGTGGTGGAGGCGTGTTTGTCTGTTAAATTTTAGCACTCGCGCTTTCAAAGTGGGGGCACGATGTTGGCTCGGACTCAGAATATGATTAAAAGGGACAAAGTGTCCTGGTGCCACACTGGGGATGAGGTGGGTACTATGTTCTAGCAGTTCGTGGAGTATAAAGCTAAACCGCGCCAGTCACTTTAGAGTGCAACAAATGTGCAGGCAAACGAGCGGACCTCACATTTAGCAGTGTGAGATAATGATTAGCTACACTTTCTATATGAAAATTAACAGGGCTTTACGGATGAAAGAAAAGCAGAGAAACAATCTCTGCAATCAAATGCAAACACCTATTTATGCAGGCTCACGCTTGCCTGGGAACAGTAGATGAGGCCCCGGGTATGTCAACACTAGTCTGACAGATCTAAGGATACAGATGCAGAATGCCTAATCCCATGGATGAAAACCTGCGTCTCATGCTGCAGTGTGATGGGAATTCTCTTCATAACACTGAAGTGACATGTGATAAAACATGTAAGAAAAAAAACAGATTATGTCTCCATTTTGTCCTGAACAAATGTTGAAATGCTGAGTTGCATAACAACAATTTCCTCAAAGCTGAAATCAAAAGACGTAATCCTGATTCTGTGTTTATGAGTCTATTTTCACCCACTCAGTATGAGACAGGCTCAAATACCTGCACACCACTGCTGTAAATCTCGTTCCTTCACTGGCTAACATAATTAAACTGTTATGATTACTAATTTATGCAAGTGCACACAGCCAGTGAGATCCCCAGGCTACGTGATTGTCAGATGTATTGTGAAGAACGTGCTTATTGGCTCTGAGTGATTGGAGTCCCAATTTGAATAGCAATGAGTGACTACTGTTGCTGCTGGATAACATTTATTTCCTCACTAATTATCACACCCAAATCATAAAGAAATCCACGGGCGTATCAAACCCACATGAAGAAATCTTAGCAAGAAAAAGTTTGATGATCCCGGGTAATCATTTCTGAGGCAAGTTTCTCCTTCTATTTATTGTGCATGGCCTGTTTGTACAGATACAGTTTAATTTTGGCCACATCGCTTTAAATGTGGTTCAGGTTTAACATCTAGCTTTATAAACGCGACTTCCTTCCATCCTCTTCTGCTTATCCAGTTCAGAGTCACGGGCAGGCTGGAGCCTAACCCAGCCACCAAAAAGGAAGCGGGGCGGGTACACTCAGGACTGGTCACCAGTCTGACGCAGGGTTAACACAGAGAGACAGAGAACCATTCACAATCACCCCTATGGACAATTTAGAGTCATCAGTTAACCTAACCCCACTAACTGCATGTGTTTGGACTGTGGGAGGAAGTGGGGTACCCGGAGAGAACCCACGCAAACACGGGGAGAACATGCAAACTCCACACAGAAAGGCCTCGAACATGTGGTGGATTTGCACCCAGGACCTTCTTGCTGTGAGGAAACAGTGCTGTACAGTGCTGCATCGCTGTGCTGTAGAAATACTTCTAAACACAAAAATGCACAAAGTAGTCCAAATGTAGCAGGTGACAGAGCCTGACTTATACAACCAGCATCAGAGGACCAATATTATTGGCTGATAGTGATTTATTACATATACATATATATATATATACTATACTGGCCTGTGTGTTGTCTGATATGAAAACATTGTTTTACAGAAACAGTAAGGAAATATAGTTTGGGTCATTTCTAAACTGTGTATATCATAGTTTTCCATGCAGCAGTGAGCAAATGGTGGCGTATAGTCTTTGCTAAATGGTAAATGAACTAGTACTTACATAGCACTTTTCTACTTCTACTGCAATTCACATTCACACATACTCTATCCCATAAAGCAGACACTAAACCCACATCGGGAGTAATTTGGAGTTCAGTATCTTAATCAAAGACACTTGGCTGTGCTGACTGGACGAGCCGGGGATCAAAGCCCCGATCAGCCCGCTGGCAGATGACCTGCTCTGAGCAACAGCCACTGCCCTTCTCATTTCAATACATTTCTAACCAGATTGTTAAACACTGCACATTTTTTCATTTAATAGTTGGCCTCCTTGAAACTCCACTCAGTAAATAATTAACCTGCAAAGCACAACAGGGGATCATTTAATGTCCTTTCTGCACTAATTCCGGTCTTCCACGAAAAACACTGAATCACACTGTTCGATGGATTGGTGGTGAAAAGCAACATCAGTTTATATTTTCAAGAACTACACCAAAAACTGTATGTGCAGTTTTCAACACGTGGTATACTTTCATGTGGTTTTCCTACATACTTAACATTTCAACAAGGAGGTCTTTTCAAACTTTTTGTTGTGCTGAACTACAGTACGAGTTAGGAAAATTTGTCAGCATGACAATATCAAAATCTTTTAGGACTTAATGAGTCGATATTTGTCAACAAAAATCAAAGATCACTTCAGTGGTTATTTATGAGATTTAAGCCACAGACTGTTTTACATTTGAGATCGCTCAACATCCGAGTGGAAGTGACGTGCCATGGATGATTTTACCAAACCTGGTGTGGATTATTTAAAGGTTACCTTCTCAAATGACGGTGCATATGAAACACTTTAAATTTAATGCGAAGTTTTGCCAAATTTGAACTATTACATCTACTTTGGTGTGAAGAGCAGGGCCCAGAAGTGATGTTAATCACAGTCCAACAACATACAAAGGAGCCCATCAAAAATCGTCCATCATAAGGGGCCTCTTAAACAGTACCATAAAGAGAAAGATAATGGGAAGACCTGGGAGGTCCCTGGAGGGGGAAGCCTTTGAAAATTGGGGTCAGCAGCATCTATAGAAGGAGCTCATATTCCTGCCCCATCTCCTCCTCCTGCAGCTCCTGTCTAATGACTTTTCTGCAGTTTTACAGTACCGCTGTATTTTCCAACATGTATTCACTGTACATACACACAAAAAAAACCCCTCTTCACCTCCCCTCTGTCCTCCAGCCTTCCTCTTTCTCCTTCTGTCTCCTGCAGGGGTGCTGACACGTAAACCCCAGCAGGTGCTGGACGCACTGGGGAGACCACGGCCTCTAATTGGTCTTTGGTGGAGTCACAGCTGTTACCCCCAACCACAGCCTGGTATGAGCTCAAGAGCCTGCCCCTTAATCGACGGCTCACCATTGTTCTCCAGAGAGTTGAAGCTCAGCTCAAATCTATCAAAACGACTACCCACGCTAACCAGTCCGTGCAACACCCGTCAGCCAGCGAACGCACACTTCTACTGCCATCAAAGAAGACCAACATAAAGGTTTCTGCCAGCCTTAATCTGCTCTTTTCCTGTTAAATTGCTATTTTCATCTTTAACCTTCATGTCCAATCTCTTAATACTGTTCCCAGCTCCTTTCCCTCTCTCTTAGCTTGTGCCAAGGTCAAAGAGAAGGCAGATTTACAGCCGATCACACTGCGTCAAATAAGCTCCAACAGAGGGTAAAAACAACAGAGTCACCACCCCTCCTTCCCGTTTGCCACTCTCCACCCACACACAACCACACACTTTCTTTGGGTGCAATTTAGGTTCAATTGCATTAAAGGAGCAAATAAAACTCTGTAATTTGTGCTGACATGCAAAATGAACGGTGCAGGGAAGACAGACAGTTCAAGACATGCAGAGTAAGAAAAAGAGAACAACTGAAGAATGTCTGGAGCTCATTTTAGACCTGTGTTGTATTTCCTTTCCCAATTCATGAACAGAGAAATCAGTAAGTTTCGTCCATGTGAACTTTTATGTGATTCAAAAGCATCATCAAACCAGCATTATCAGTTTTCACCAACCTGGCTGCTATTGAATGTAAGCATTTTCTGTCAGATTAGAAGAAAAGAGGAGGGCTTGACACACACACCAACCCTTCATTAAAAAAAAAAAAAACAATCAAACAAAATAAAGCTGCAGATATGAGCCATTATTGAATTATGCCTTTCATTGTATGACGGAGTGGGCATGACGGGCAATTATGGGACATGATCAGTCTGCCACAGGAGACTCTACTCACTCAGACAAACAGCTATTTATATCTTGACAATAGACTGAGCTAAACCAGGATTGTGTATATAACCAGGGGACTAAAATACATGTGTTAGCCCCCCATTAATTAAACAATTAATAAGAAAAGGAAATGGTTTAGTGCACTTTTATGACCCTGAGTGATTTTTCCTGTAAAGTAGAGTCAATTACAAATATCCTTCAATGAATATTAATCCTCCTTCATGAATATTTCTATTACAGGAGAATCACGCTGGAATACTCAATCCAAGAGAGACACACTTAAGCCGTCATCACTTCCATTACCCGGTGAAATGGAGAGAAAATGTAAATGAAGAGACACCATGCGTTAACAGAATCAGTAAGAATACACCCCTGTAAGCCTGCACTCCCATTACTGCACTTTTTTTCATTCACTGGGTGGAGTGGGGGTGGATTACAGAGAGTTATCTAACAATCTCACCTGACACTGAGATCCTCATGGAGGCCTCTAGGGGTCGGTTGTTATCCAGCGCCTGGCTCAGCTGGATCTCTCCTGTGCTTTGGTTCAGAAGGACCAGGTTCAGCTCGTTTCCCACGTCGAAGCTGTAGCGCAGCTGATCGGAGACGTCTGGGTCGTACGCGGGGATGCGGCCGATCACTCCAGTGGGAAAACTGCTCGCTTTGGCGGTCACATAGTTGTTAAAGATGATCTGGAAGTTTTTGAGGACTGGCACGTTGTCGTTCTTGTCCACAAGTTTGATGTGGACTGTGGCTCGGCTCACGAGAGGCGCAGAGGTGGCCTGGACCACAATGACGTACTCAGACCTCAACTCATAGTCCAGGTCTATTAAAGCAGTCAGCTCTCCGGAGAAGATATCCAGCTGAAACACCTCTGGGATGTTTCCCTCCACTATCTGATACATAATCTGTGCATTGCTGCCTTCATCTGGATCTGTGGCTGAGATATGTGCAACCACGAGGCCTATGGGGCTGTTTTCCTCCACCATAATGTCAAACTCGTCTTTCTCGAACACAGGAGGGTTGTCATTCACGTCTAGGATTGTTACTTGAATGTTTACTGGTGTTTTCAGGGCAGGGATACCTTTATCTACGGCAAAGGCCTGCAGGGTGTAAATGGGCACATTTTCTCTGTCAAGCCTGCGCAGAGTGCGAACAATGCCGGAGGTGGATTCAATTATAAAGTCTCCATCACCATCCTCCCCACCCTGGAAGGTGTAGAAAACTCTGCCATTGAGGCCAGAGTCTCTGTCAGTTGCAGAAACCTGGACCACGCTGGTGAACACGGGCACGTCTTCCATTATCGCACCAACGTAGTGATCTCTGAGAAAACGGGGAGAGTTGTCGTTCACATCGTTCACAAGTATCTCCAGGTAGGTTGTGTCAGATTTCTGTGGGATGCCGTTATCCCGTGCAGTGATGGCCAGCGTATAGGAAACCTGGTCCTCGTAGTCCAGTTCCATCTGCGTGGTGACAGCTCCTGTGTCTGGGTTGATGTCAAACTGTGGGATGCTGTCATCCATGAAGTAGGTGATGCGTGCATTCTCGCCCGTGTCCTCATCTGTGGCACTGATGATGACCACAGTGGTGCCCACGGGCTTGTCCTCATTAATGCTGACGGTGTAATGTGAGCTCTGAAACACGGGCCGGTGCGTGTTGGCGTCAGTGACGTTAACAAACACCTTGGCGGTATCAAAGCGGGTGCCGTCACTCGCCGTGACAGTGAGGACGTACTGGCGTTCAAGTTTGTAGTCAAGAGGCAGAGCCAGCGTAATGAGCCCTCCCCCGCTCTGGCTTGTGATGGAGAATCTGTTGCGGGTGTTTCCACTCGCGATCTGATACGTCACCACGCTGTTGATGTCCTGGTCCACAGCTGACACGGTCACCACACTGGTCCCCACGGCCGCGTCTTCATTCAGTCTCATGTAATATGCCTTCTGCGTGAACTCTGGGTTGTTGTCGTTGACGTCCAGGATCGTCATGCTGATGCTGGCTGAAGATGACATGACGGGGTAGCCGTGATCGCGTGCCTCCACTCCAAAGTTGTAAAAGTCCACGCTCTCCCTGTCCAGCTCGGCTGCAACTACAATCCACCCCGTGCTGTTATTGATGGAGAAGGGGAAGTTTGGGGTGGTTTCAGTGAGCCGATACTCCAGCCTGGAGTTTTCTCCGGAGTCTGCATCGACAGCCTGGATGTGGATGATGGAGTAACCCAGTGGCACATTTTCCAGTACGGTGGCCTGGAACGGCGTGCTGACAAAAATGGGGGCGTTGTCGTTAACATCCAGCACCTGCACCGTAACCAGGCCACTGATGTTGGACAGCGGTGGGCGTCCCCCATCCTGAGCTCTGATTCTCAGCGTGTATTCTTTGTTCGCCTCATAATCCAAGTGGCTCACCAGGTCCATTTTACCTGTCTGAGCATCAATATAAAACTGCCCACGGGTGTTTCCGCTCATGATGCTGAAGTGAACAACAGCGTTGCTCCCTCTGTCCTGATCCGTTGCTGTGACCTGCAGGATCTCTGTGTTAGGGGTCATGTCCTCTGGCACCTGGACAACGTAGCGCTTTTCACTGAACTGAGGAGCGTTATCGTTATCATCCTCTACCACAATGTGAACAGTAGCTGTGGCGCTGCGGGGCCCGGGGTCACGACCTTGGTCATTTGCCTCAACTAACAGCATATAGGCTTCCACCTCCTCTCTGTCCACCAGGCCCTTAGTGCGAATTACGCCAGACCTGGAATCAATTTCAAACACATCATTGGACCCGTTATTGTTGAGGATGTTATAAAGGATGTTCCCATTAACGGGGGCATCTCCGTCTGTAGCCCTCACCGTTAACACCTCATAGCCTATTTCTAAGTTCTCCCTGATACTTTCTTTATAGTCCTGTTGCTCAAACACAGGGCTGTGATCGTTAGTGTCACTGACTGTGATAGTGAGTGTGGCCATGGCTGTGCGCCGGGGTGTGCCGTGGTCCACTGCAGTCACACGAAACACATGGGTGTCTTTTGTTTCCCTGTCCAGCACTTCTACTGTAGACACAGCACCGCTGGATGGGTCCACAGCAAAAAGATAGTTCGAGCGGCTGTCAAAAAGAGCCTCTATAAAATACTCCAGCCTGCCTGCTTCGCCTTCATCCACATCCACTGCTTTCAAAACAACAACAGGAGTCCCAGCGGGCTTATTCTCTGCCACAGACACTTGATACATTGGTGGCTGAAACTGGGGGCTGCTGTTAATGCTTCTTCTACTTCTCCTGCTTAAAATCCCTGAATCAGACTGAGCTGCCCTCTGTAACAGCTTCTCTATGTGGCCCTGCCTGAAGGGGCCCTCTCCCACACGCCAGTGGATGGAGATGGGGCTGACTTGAACATTCAGCCCACTACCTGTGAGTACATCACACAGGACGTCCAGCTCCAGGAGAGTGTCCTGCCTCCAGCACAGCCTCTTAGACACAAACAATTTCCCTTCGGAGAAATAAAACTCATGGCTGTTGGTGACTTTGCAGCGGCTTGGAGGGCCAGGCAGTAGACCTCCCACTGGGAATAGAGCAGAATCTGCTCGGTGGCACTCTAAGCTGTGATGGCTATGGGTACTAAACAAAGTGAGGACCTCCATGTCCCACTGAGATTTTCTTTTACGCGTGTTTGAACAGTTCCTACCGTGGACATGCACCTGGTACTGGCTGGTGAGGAGGTGCCTATAGCCGGAGTCTGCGCAGTCCTCCACGGTGTACAAGGTGAAGGGGTTTGAGCGCAGCGAGGGGCACTTTATGGAGTCCGAAACAAACACGATGCCCGCTGCCGCGTCAGTCTCCAGGAACCCCTCAGTGAATTTTGGAGCCAGCACCTGATCCAGAGTGCACCACGCGCCCCGCTCCGCGCCGGCCACCACCGCGCTCGCCCCGGCATCCTCACCGATGTGAACAACGTAACAGCGGACCAGTGCGACCAGTTTACACCAGCAGAGTAACAGCAACAAATCCCATTTAACGAAGTGCATCGCTCCTCAGTTTGTGCGCCCCAGTGGCGAATTCTGCGGTTCCTAATTTCTTTAAACTTTCCGCCTGTAAGTTTCTCTTTGTTGCAGAAGAGCCATGCTCTCAGCGGGCGTGCTCCTCTCCGCTCACTCCGGCCGATGTTTTTTTAAGAGGTTAACCCGCAGTAACCTTGGCCGGAGCCGCTCTCACATCCACACAAACGCACACACACACAGTCACACGCGCCGGGTACAGCAGCAAAACCTCCGCTCCGTCCGCGCAACTCCGCTTCAATGAGAAAAATGGCTCCTGCCCCCCCCGTGTCTCCAGGCTCCTCATTATAATAAACCTGTGTGTGAGTGAGAGAGGGAGGGAGAGAGAAGCTCTATAGGGGTCTGAGGACTTGACAGAAAGCCTGCCACTGGAGATAAATGGAAACTTCCCATAACCGTCATTAATTAACGCAGAACAACAGCAGCAATTCAGAGTCGGATTAAGGAGTTCATTAGACAACATTCAGTTCATTAGTATAGTATTAATGCAGCACTCACTAATAACGACTAATGCGAACCGTTTTGATCACGCCCTATACCCACCACTCACCTCTGGAATGGTCTGGCTCATTAACCGGTCGGAATTCCTTAAATTGTGGGCTTTGGCTGACCTTGTTTCAACCTAAGATCAGTTGCATTTTCGGGCTCGTTAAAAAGAGGAGGATTACATTTCAGCTACATTCAAGTCCTCTTTGTTTAGCGGCTGTTTTCTTCAGATCCACTAATTCCCGTGCTTTGTTTTCCCGAAGGCTTCATTCACATGCTCTAACATTAAAGAGCAGTAAAAGCAACATCCGAGTACCAGTAGACACCCCCGAATCACAAGAGGGATTTGTGCAGATAGCCGCCAGAAGTGAGGAACTTTTCAGTTTACTCAAATATTCAGAGTAACACATATTAACCCAAAAAGATGATAACAAAATAGTGCGGAACAGCAAGGTGCAACTTTGGACAGAAACTCGGCGCTTCGCTGATAATCTGAGTGCGCCTGACACCTGCTGGGCAAACTGCAGCCGCACAGCCAAGAGAGGATCCTCCCGACAGCTCACACTGCTCATATTCATGTCTGCGTGTTGCATTAATGAATGAACCTGGAAAAAAAATAAATAAATCTGTTTCACGTGGTAACATAAATAATTAAATGAAGGGAAATGTCTCAGCATAAAGTCCATGCAGTTGTCAGTGCTGAGTTTTCTGAGACCTTTGTGTAAAAATGGTGTTTACAAAAGAGGGCCCACTAAATCTGGCCAATTTCATAATCTAAAGATTATTTCTGTTTCAGCTCCAAAGTGAACAGCACCATCACACTTTAATGTCTGTTGACCAGTTGCACTGACATCTCATGTGGTGAAGTCATGGCTTTGTATCCCTCTGTAATTTGCCTATCAACCAAATCTGATAGGGCTGATGAGGAGCTCACTCCCAGAAATGAATGTCCTGCAAGGACCAAGCTCTTTGAGTCCTACAGTGTATTCACCATCAGACTGCTGCCACTGAGGGAGACGCTGCAAGCCATGACTGAGCAGTCCTCTGTCTTATGGTAATGGGAGTTAGTTGGAGGCATAACCGACAGGCTAGAAGAGTAG
>VURO01005142.1:8395-19524 GCA_015108175.1 Pelvicachromis taeniatus | reverse complement strand
CGGCTCTTATTCCCTTCTCGGAATTGTTACGGAAGTGAGAGGGAAAGAGGACCCAGGCGCGGTTTTTAGACTGAGGTGAAAAGACTTACAGTTTACTTACAGTGCTCCAAAACGTATTCCAACAGTTCACAAATAATGCAGTTCCCAATTGTGCTCCTCCTTTGCTCCCGAGTGTCTCCTTGTCTGTGGTAGCCCAGTGCACGAGTGGTGCTCCCCGAAACTTCTCTCCACCGACTCACCAGGAGAGGAAGTAAAAGACCAGAAAATCCCAGTTAGCAGGTTCGCTAGCCGACAGTTCCAGTTCAGTGTCATAATCCCACTTCGATGGTCGCTGCATCCAGCTTAAATGCCGCTGGTCGTAGATGACGGCTGATTGGAAACAGCTGGCCGAGTGATGAGACGCGGGAGGACCGATGACGGCGCGGAGGGACTTCCGGGTCAAAGGTTGCCGCCCGGCGTCTATTTGTCGTGACATGTTTTCAAACTGCCGTTTATTAGAAACGGGCGTCAATAAGAGACAGGCCACTATTAGAAGATATACAGTAATAGAACGTAAGCGCACTCTTTGCTTTTACTGCTATACGTGTTAGTCCAACATTTTTAGGTTTGGGAATTTTAGGCACTGCTTCCTAAACTTTACACTTTTAGACAATAATGACCTGAATACACCACACAAACATTTATTTCGTTAAACTTTAATAATCCAACAGTTTTGCAGTTTTCTTTCTGGCTGTCGATGTTCACTTATTTTGTCTTTGATTGACATGGATAAAGAGGAATTTATCTTTGGGTGAAAGCAACAAGCACAAAAGCTTGCCTCATCATATCCACCCTGGGCCTCCAGCCCTTCCCATCCATGCATGTTACATACTATGACACTTTGATTGTGTTTACATGTAATGCCGTAGTGTATTGATTCCATAAGAAAAATCCATCTGTATAATGCATGCTGCTGACATCAAAACACAAAACAACTCCAGCTTGCCGAATGAAGCTCTGCAATATTTCCTCTCTGTAAATGATTCCCTGTGTGGTCGTGTTTCAAGCTGTTACACTACATGATGCAATAGGACATGCACACAGAAACAGCATCAGATGAGCGAGCGCTGTGCCGGCCACTCTAGTATTTATGCGCCAACACATAAAAGTTTCCATGCACACACACGCACACACACACACACACTACGGAGGGCTATCACTCTCACTCTACATAAGAGTCAGTGTTGTTCCTCAGTCAGTCAGTCATTCAGTCAGAGACACTATCCAAACAATCAGCCTCCCTGTCCAAACATGTTAATCCACCTACTTCATCCTTATTCCCATGGACACTGGCTGCTGTCTACGGCAGCACTCTCGTTCTCTCCTGGGTGCACACACACACATGCATGCACACGGATGTGTCAGCACTTTAGCGAGGCTCTTCTAACAAATATCCCTTTTTTGCATATTCAAATGAGGAGCTTATCAGATAACACTGCGGGGACTTTGTATGATGTGAGGGGAAATGGGTGGATTTTCTATCTGGAAAGAAGTGAACGGCTCTATGATTTTTCCAGTGCCCAGTGCGTTCTCTCTAATCAGTGAAGAGGCATATTATAGTGGAAATATATATTATCTTTTATACAACCCCTTTATACTTAATAGGAGATGATCCGCTTTTAACTTTGCACCACTTCCAGCACTGATGTCACGCTGGTGCAAAAGTCACTGTGGAAACCGTTACCATCTGCTGTGGTAATGCTGATGTCTGAATATGCACCCTGATACAGCGTAAGTCATTTGAAGCGTCTGGCAGCAGAGGCCATTATAAGCCACTGGCTATAGAAAAAAAAAAAAAAAAAAATCAGATTCCTTTTGATATTGCATTCAGTGGGAGGGATCAATACATTTTATGTGCAATTCATATTGATTGTTTGGGCATGTGCTATGTACTGCAGTTTAAAAGAAAAGCACTGAGAAGATGAATGGGGTCAGTTATTTTTCACGTCTGAGGCACGATGCATGTACTGTAACTCGTATACCGTGAGGACATGAAAGCACCCAGCTGTCAAAATGCCAGCCAGTTTGATGAAAACAGTTTTTCAGCTTTTATTTTGATGCCAGTTTTATTACGTGATCCATCTTTTCACTAAAAACTAAAAGTACTGTGACTGTACTTATTTACTGAACAATCATGTGCTTTACGTATGTTTTGATGCTAAAACTTTTGCGGGACTGTTTTAGGTTTATACCTGTTATATTGAAAACAGGAACGATTCTGTCATGAAAATCACTGCATGGGCTCAGGACAGAAATCGCTGTCTGTAAACACAGTTCACTGTGCCATCTGCAAATGCAGGTTAAAGCTCGACCCCGCTAAGAAGAAACGACACCATCTTCAGTCAATTTCAAATGGACTGAGGGAGAGTAGAAATCTGTCTGTGGTCAGACAAATAGGAATTTGAAATTCTTTTTGGATAGATGCCAAATCCTCCAGACCAAAGAGAGGAGAAACCATCTGCCTTGTTATCAGTGCTCGGTTCTAAAGCCCGCCTCTCTGATGGTACGGGGTGCATCAGTGCCTATGGCATGGGCAGTCTGCACATCTGTATATTCATCAATATAGAAATGTAGTTGCAGGTTTTAGAACAACATATGTTCCCATTCAGACTACATCCTTTTCAAGGAAGACGATGCTAATCCGCGTACTGCATCGAGTCCAGCAGCATGGCTTTGTTGTAGCAGAGTCCAGGTGCAGAAGTGGCCCTGCCTGCAGTCCAGACGTTTTACCAAATGAAAACATCTGGAGCATCCATGAAATGAAAAATTGTAGCTGTTGAGCATTTAGAGTCCTGTATCAGACACGAGCGGGACAGCATTCCTCTCCCAAATGTCCAGCAGCTGGTCTCCTCAGATCCCAGACATTTGTTGTTTTTCTTTAAATGCTATATTTTCTCAATTTAAACATTTGATACATTTTCTGTGTTTTATCGTGAATAAAATATGAGTTTGTGAAATCTGCATTCCCACTGAAGCCAGGCTGTCATAGAGAGACAGATACCCACTCAACCTAACCACACTAAACGCATGTCTTTAGACTGTAGGAGGAACACAGGATTCAAACTCAGGCCACAGAGATAACCGCCGCACCAACATGAAATCCACGCACTGCAAAACAATGAGCGTGACAGATCCGGTACCTTTAGGTACCTTAACGTGTACCTAAAGAAGAATCCTCATAATCTGGAAAAAAAAATAGCATCTCAGTGAAAATCAAAGGAAAGCATAAACATAAAAAAAGCTGGTCCAAAATGTTTATCTTTTAGCTTTTTATGTTTGCTATAATGGCTCCTAAATAAACACGCAAAATCTTTCTTTATTTCCTTGTGTTTTTTTAACTGTGCTCATTCTTTGTATCATTGATTAGTAGTCATGATGCAAAAAGATAAATACTGACTTCATAAATAATTAAACTTCTAATAAAGTCTCAACTAGGTTTACGAGAAACCGTTGATTGATCTACACAGTTTTATCCTCAGAGCGGGGCTTTCCCATCGTACCAGAGAGATTTGCTGGGCAAAGTTGGGGGAGAAACAGTGCGCTGTTTACTGTCTGAAACTGTTTATTCATTTCAGACACAGTTTTGAGGGACAGACAGTGAAGATAAGATAACAGACGAGGGAACTATCAGGAGGTCTGGTTGTTCTTGACTGTGTCCCAAAAAGTTGATTGTGTTCAGTGAGAGAAACATTTCATCATCATCATCAGGTGACTTCTTCAGTCTCAGCTGACTGCAGGTTTCCAACCTTATAAACAGCACATAATGACTGAAACTAGCACCAACGATGGAACAATTGGCTGTGAGGTCAGCTCCTTGATCATTAATATGTAAATTCTCATGACCATTGATCAACATCCACTGATCAAAGACAATTGATCATGGTCTTTGATCAATGGCCATGAGTACCATTCACAGAGAGTTGGGGAATGGCTGCAATCGCAGCATTGTAAGATGGTGAAAGATGTACCCTTAGGCCCCCTCCTCGATTCAGAGGTGGTCTTTCCTTCTCACGTAAATGGCCTCCTTGACTCCCTGCTCAAACCAGCATTCCTCCCTGTTCAAGCATTGACTCGCCTGGATGATTGAGCATGCATCAAGACGTTCTTGATTGTGTCATTGCTCGGCTGCTTTCGTTTTCATTCTCGGTGTGCATCATCAAATCCTGATCGTAACCCTCGGTCTTCAATTTTGGCTACGAACTCTTTAAAAGGACACTTACTCTCAAAACCACTACCTACCTGTGTAAGGTAAACTAAAACACACACATACATCCTCCTCCTAATGGTAGTGACACCAGTGCTGAGCCACCTTTCCATCTCGAGAATCGTGTTGTCAATGTAACAGCCGTGATCTGACAACGCTGTGATCGAGACAAATCGATGCTTTCTTGAAACTTTGTCAACGTCTCTGGCAAAGGAGCTTTCCCTAACATCTCCTATTGCTGTTATTAGCTTCCAATCCATAGCCCTCCTAGTAGGTACCTATTTGGAATCACCTGCTGTTAAGTCAACTTCGCTGTGCTCAGAAAACCAACGAAGCTGAGGTAGAACACAACATTTGGGGGGGTGGGGGGTTCCTTTTATTGGGATTGATGGTATCTAAAGAAGCCCCTGCTGAGAGTGATGTTGCTACATAAAAGACTGAAGAAACACAAGATGAATGTACAAGGAGAGATTTCTACAGGGGCAATTGCTTCATGTTATTCACATCTGCTCGTAATGGAAAACAAAAAAACAAAAAAAAAAACCCACTCTGAAGGAAATCCATAAATTTATCAACACTATTCATGAATCATAGATCACATGTCACTGTAATCCCAGATTCTCCCAAGATACACCAAACTTTTTTTATTTTTTTGGCGAGGGGGGGGGGCTTTTAAAGCATCTTTGTTTAGACGGATGACTCTTTGTTTCAAACCTACTGTGGCACTTCAATGACGTCCCACAAGACGACTTAAAAGGAAGCGCCTCGGGCACGTTGGGGATGACGGTGACATTAGCTCTCAAACTGGCAAAGTGCCGTGCGTATGTTTCTAGTGGCATTTGTAAACACGCGTATGTAGATTTGTAGGATATAATGGTGTTTTAATGAACCATTTCCATACTGCAAGGCATTAGGGGGACTGGGATTTGCAGTGACATGGAAACGCCCTGCTGTGCATGCATGGTACACAGGCTCACCGGGCTGCGTGTACATCCACTGCTGAGGGAGGAATGTATTGTACTTTTGTGGTTAGACTGAGATCTCTGAGATTTTTGTTGTGGGTGGCGACGCTTTGAGGCTACATTTCCCACCAGTGTGTGGGAGGGGCACAGCAAGGGATGGACTGAGGATGGAGGGGAGGGTGGGCAGTGAGCAAAAATTACACAGCTCTCCGGTTCACAATGTAGCTGTGTGGGCCTGCATCTTTGTCTCGTTCTGTACAGAAAAGAAAAGAAAAAAAAAGCAGCCTTTGGTCAGACACCAACTGCCCCCGCGCACCTCCAAAGCTACAGCTTTTCACACCGTCTGAAAGAAAAAGGAAGGGAAAGAAAATAGGCGAGGGAAAGAAACTAGACCCACAAGTGAGTGAGTGGGAAAGAAAAGAAGGATTGAAGGCAGCGTTATCAATAAACCCAGTGAGGTTCCTCGCTGCGTGACCTCGTGGGTATCAACCACCATGATTTTGCAGCGGTTCGGTTTTCCGCAGTGTCTGCCACCTGAGAGAATCATTAAAGTGGCTTTGGAGAAGGCTGGCAGCTCTCCCTGACACATATATCAAGAACAGGAGTCTTATTAATGCACGAAAAAGGAGGAAGTGCAAAGGCCTCCATTGATACTCTCTGGCGTAATTAAAAACTAATTGGCTAGGCTGTTTTGATGACATATTCCGTCTGATTACCAAATGTGCGAAGGAGGAACTCTTGAGATGGAAAAAAAGAAAAAAAAAAAGTTGTGTTGTTCTTTAATTAGCCGTCAGAGGAGGGGGTGTGATTTACAGTGAATAGGATGAAAGTGGGGTGGGAGTTTTAAAGTCTAAAAAAATATGATTAACTTCCCCTCGAGTAACATTGTTATAAAACTCGCTGGAACTGTAACGCTTCAGTGCTCAGTGATGCAGACAGTAATGCTGAGCTGATATAATCATATTTGCCGTAGCTGAACCTGAAACGTCACATTTGCTGCCTGGTTCTCCCTCGCTCCTGCGGCTCTTACTTCTGTTTAACTTCGTCTTTCCATCTGCGAGATAATGTCTTTAGGCTTCGTCTCGTGTACGTATAAATGGGCAAAGGCAAGGAGAATGAAAAGCGCTCCGAATACGTACAGCTGGGAAATTATCTAAAAGCAAATCAGTGTAATTCACTTACTAGACCTTCACAGAGACGTGCTGAAAAACAGTGATGAGGGAGGATTGTTTAAGAAGGAGTATCGCATCAGATTTATTTACATCCTGTTCAAAAGAGAGATGACATTCTAAGCTGAATGCACGGAATAAAGATTTCGAGACGGCCTTTTGAAGTCTTTTAAATGCTAATGGCATGATTTGGGGGAGGGAGAAAAAAGCGCTCTTGAACTAAATGTTTCACACATTTGGAATGAAATGACGGCAAACCTTCCACTAGAAAGAATAACATGTTCTGCATACTGATGGAGAAACAAAGGAAGTTTTGAAGAGGTTTGAGGACTTTAATGGAGCGTGTAGATCTAACAGAAAGGGAATTTTTTTGTTTTGTTTTGGTGCAGTTGTTTGTTTGGCTGTATTTGAAAAAAATACATGATTGCTGAGTTTAGCTTTTCTTCCTGGTGTGGAGGATATGGACGGTGTGTTTCTGTATGTTTTGCATTGTCATTGTTGCTCAAAATAAGATATCTGATAAGATAAGCTGTAGAATGTTATCTGGCACTCAGTAGAGATTATGAACTGGCAGAATATCTCTTAACTGTCAGAGACAGAGCCGAGACAGGTCCTAACCAAGTATAAGCTCAGTCACTGCAAAGTGTCAGCTGAATAGGAAGACAGAAAACGTCGTGGACGCCACGAGGAAAAGGAATATGTGATCATTGTGTGACAGGTGAGGAGGAAACGGTGAAAATGTGAAGTCTTCAATGAAGTTAGGAGCACTTTAACCAGTATCCAAATCCACTTTATCCAAATTTCACCGAGTAAACGTCATCTCAAAATGAACAAGAAGCAGTCAGAGGCCTGCTCACTCTCAGCACAGTATATACTTTTAATGGAAAAATATTGTATTTTGGATACATTCACTTTATATTCAGTATATTCTTTTTAAATATACTTTAAGTAGTTTGCAATGCAGTAAAGTACAAATCGATCCCAAAAATGCCTTTTAGGGTTAACTTGAAAGAAAGGCAGATGTGAAATTTAAAAGTGAGGTCAGAGGTTAAATGTGTAAACTTTAATGTGATATTCAGATTCCCCACATACACAGTACCATTTTCTAAATGTTGCAGCACAATTTTAAGAATCGCTTTAAAATTAAAAGACAATTTATGAAACTCTGAGCGTATTTGACCCTGAAGAAGGGGTCAAAGTAACGTCTGGAACACACTTTTAAGAATCATAGTTTCTAAGTTATGAGGTGTCAACCAATATATCTCAAAGTTGACCTTATAGACCTCGGTCTATGTAAGCCAAATTTTAATGGATTGTTAACATCACCACCCTGACGAAGGTAAAAATACTCCTACTACACACACACACACACACACACACACACACACACACACACACAAAGAGGGATATAATGTCTACGTGTTTGCTCAGCATATTACATTAAGTTGAAATTCAACTTTAATTTTAATTACCGTATATCTTCCAATAGTAGCCCGGGTGATTATTAAAAACATTATCCGGCCGACCCGGTGTTTAAAAGAGACCGTCTCTTATTCCCTTCTCAGATGGAATTGTCGTGGAAGTGAGAGGAAAAGAGGACCCAGACGCAGTTTTTAGACTGAGGTGAAAAGACAGTGCGTTTACTTACAGTGCTCCAAAACGTATTCCAACAGTTCACAAATAATGCAGTTCTCAATTGTGCTCCTCCTTTGCTCCCGACTGTCTCCTTGTCTGTGGTAGCCCAGTGCACAAGTGGTGCTCCCCGAAACTTCTCTCCGCCTGACTCTCCTCAAGAGGAAGTAAAAGACCTGAAAATCACAGTTAGCAGGTTCGCTAGCCGACAGTTCCAGTTCAGTGTAATAATCCCACTTTGATGGTCGCTGCATCCAGCTTAAATGCTGCTGGCCGTAGATGATGGATGATGGGAAAAAGCTGGCCGAGTGACGAGACGCGGGAGGACCGACGACAGTGCGGAGGGTTTTTTTTGTTTGTTTGTTTTTTGAGCGACGTTCCAGTCACACTCCATACCAGTTGGTGGCGGTAATGCACCATTCAGTTGTTGACCAACCGCCAATTGGAGACCGGCGTCTATTTGTCGTGACATGTTTTCAAACTGGCGTTTATTAGAAGCGGGCGTCAATAAGAGACAGGCCACTATTAGAAGATATACGGTACATGTAATTGTTATTGTATGATTCTACTAGATATTGTATTTCAATGCTTTGGAAATACTGTCTTCAAAAACTGCAATGCCAATGCCAGTAAAGCACTGCTGGATTGAGTTGGTAACATAAGGTATATTCTATTCAGCCTAGATTGGGGAAATTATTTTGTTATAAAAGCAAAAAAATAAATAAATACACCAATCACCAGTTCCCCCATCAAATAACTTTGATGGGGGAATAATAAGTAGAAAGGTATGAAACCAAAGAAAGTAAACTGCAGGTTGACAAAAAATGACAAATATTACATCAAAGCTACTAGAATGAAACCTTCATTTGCAAACCAAAAGGGTGAACCACTACAATATGGAACTGCTCTAGTCAATAAATTAAAATACATGTGAACACACAAAAAATAACTGGACTCTTGAGAAAATTATTTTAAAATTTTAAAATAGGGTTTTAAAACAAATAAACAAGCAAACAAACAAAACAACACCCATCTGTTCTGATAGCTGTTTAACAAGTGTTTCACAAGAACAATCTGCTATCCATGCACAGGGAGGATGCAGGTGCCAGTGAAAACACGAGGCACAGCTGGGTGCTTTGTTGCAACGAATCAGTGAAGGACAGGAAGCGAATGATGGTTTCTCTGTTGTCATTTCCAAAAGTCTCTTTCTGCCCCCTTCTGCAACTCACTGCACTGCAGACTGCATAAAACTATGCAGCACAGGCTTACACAGGGCTCAAGCCCACAGGATAACAATGTTAGCTAAAAATGCTCTTAAAAACAACTTGACTGCTATGATTAGTGAGATTTACCGGCAGTAATCGAAAGCTGATTGCTGCATGCAGCAGTTTGTAAGAGTCTTGCCTCTGAGTTGGTTATGCCTGCAGCATTAAACAGCAGTAGGATCCATCCATGAGTGCCTCCATAAGAGATGGCTGTGCTCGTTTATGCTTGTGGCATATACAATAACTTAATTAATTATTCATAAGTATGAACCATTCCCAACACAGAGACATAATCAATCAGGCTGTAACACAACATGATATACTACAGTTTTCAAGTCACAGTTTATAGCTGCCTAATCACTTGTTCCAAACCGGGAGTCCTCAGGCTGAGTCCTGAGCTCCATCACAGCTGCTGGGATATTAATTTAGTTGATAAAAAAACACACTGATTGAAGACAGACAGAAAATATATTTGCTGCATTGTGGTTTTGTTTTTTTTTTCTTTCAATAACTAAAGGCACACAACAAGGACCGAGCGTAGTACTATATAATTATGTCCTCTCCGTTAGGTCACCCAACCTGCTGACTAGAAGGTACTGAATTTAGACCAAGAATGCTAAGCTGCTTATTTATTGACACCAACCAGGGTGAGCAGAGCTATCTGCAAAGATCTGAATTATATTCAGCCTACATTTACATTAATATTCCCATTCGTATGTCAGAGCTCACACAGCCACACTAAATCCGAGTCCAGACTGTCACTACACTAGTATACACAGTACACACCCATCGTACACATTTAATAAATATCCCAGGAAAATAAAGTGTGGGAGAATGACATTGTCATTTCATTAGGGACAGCAGGATAAAGAGTCAGTGGGAAAAAAGATTACATGGTTAAAATGTATTTAACACCACTTCGCTATCCATCAGTCCAATTTCTTCTGCGTATCCAGTTCAGGGTTGCCTGAATTCGATAAGCTGGTTAATCATGTATGTCTGTTGGGGGAAGCTGGAGAACTTGGAGGAAGTCCAATCAGTGCAGTCATTTAAACCCATGAACTCCTTGCTGTGAGGCAGTGGCGCTGTCTACTCCACCACAGTGGCAGCTGAGCCACGCTAAATGTATTTTTCATTTTCTGTTCCTGGCTATAAAACACTATTGTTATCATTTAGTTATCCTTAACAATCTGCTTCAAGTAGATCCATAGGGTGAATGTAATCTGTATAACAGTAATAGCAACAATACTTTGATTCAATAGATAGAATCACTATAATTTCAACCACTGGTTTGAGAAATTGTGTTATGAAGCCATGAGCTGAGTTGATTTTGGTTTTGGGGTTGTTATTTTTTTGTTGCCAGATGTAATGACGCTTGCAAACAAGTCGTTAACCAATGAAGATACCCTAGATAAGCCTCCTGACTTCAATAATATCCATAATTTGCTAAATGAATTTCATGTTTCATTAAATATGACCTAAAACTAGTGGCTGAGCCATAAATTCATTAGGAAAGTGTGTACTGATGTCACAGGGAAAGGGCGGTAAGAGCCGTCTTCCCATAGGCTTATGCACAGCTAACTTTTTGCAAACTGTGGACTCGTCGCCCCCTCCCCGCTAATCATTTTGAGTTGTTTTATACACAACATATTTCATTGTTATATTATTATTTTCACGAGGTGAGATGAACAATTACAGCTGAAGTGCTTACGCAACAGTTCATTCGTGTAAGCAAATTAGTTAGCTAACGTCAGCTAACTTCACGATCACTGTTTTCAGTATTCTTGGTAAATAGAAACAATAATAACACATAATATCAACAACAATAAGACAATAATATCAACTGTTAAGACAGCGC
>VURO01005140.1:43624-71131 GCA_015108175.1 Pelvicachromis taeniatus | reverse complement strand
GACCAGTGGCTTTTTTTTTTTTATTTTTGTAAAAAAAAAAAAAAATAAAAAAAAAAAAAAAGCGAGAGAGAGAGAGAGAGAGAGAAAAGAAGTCACACGACTGGTCAAGGCAGTCCTCTCACGTTGTTCTGGGTTGTATTTACTAGACATTACGGTAAGAGAAACGAGAGACGCGATTTCAAAATAATATAGATGCATTTTCAAATATAACAAATTTCCTACTGTATTAATTCTTAATTATACAAATATTTAAAAAGGAAGATTTAAGATTTAAGCTGTGTAAAGAGGTAACCGTATACACCCTCACGGTGTTAGTCAATATTAAGATATTAAGATAAGCACTGTTTTTTTTTTCCACCGGAAGATTGCTTTTATTTTGAAATGAAATCTCAGATTCTTTTACCGTAATACCCGGTATAAAATCATAACGCAAAATAGCAGGAGGGCTGCCATGATCGCAGTTAAATTGCGGTTAGCTCAAATAAGGAAGAGCTCTGTGGGATTTCCAACTGCAGCCGTGTATTACAAACCATAGAGCCTGATCAAACACCAGTCTCTTCAAAACATTTACCTACTTGTTTTTTTTATTTGTTTTTTTTCTTTTTTAATTTTGAGTACATGTATTTTGTGCTGCTTAATAGCTAATATTGTATGTTTACTTTAAAAAAAAGTTTTCCTTGCTTACTTTTGTTAGTATGTTTTTCAAATTCATATATCAAAACAAAACCTACATATATTTAAAAAATGTATATAAATACAATATAGTATTATCCGTGTTAGAATTACACTGGTGTGTATAGGTGTGCATAACTCATGTGCGCTTGAGCTTCAGTGCATTAACTTAAGGGTGGACAGTCTACTCCAAGATTTTCTGGTAGACAGCAGAATTCAAGTTTCCATCAATTAGTCATTCACTAAAAATAAATGATAAACACAGTTCATCCAGCTTGTGGCACTCAAGTAGACTCAAACTGGTCTGAGGCTGATGTGAAATGCACCAGCTGCACTGAGCTGTAGGTAGAAAAAAACAAAAACTGTATTGAAATGAGACTTCCTCTTTGCAATAATAGCACTTACATTTGATTGCGTTATATATAGGAGGTAAGAACTTTCACAAAAAACCCGTTGCAACAGTGTCACCCTGTTATAGTAACAGAGTTAAATTCAGTGAGCTCTTTAAAACCACTCGGACTATATCTGTGGCAATGGGACTGAAAACACCTCAATGTAGAGGTTTAGAGATGTGAGAGTTGTCAGAGATACAAAGGTGTTTTCTCCTTATACTTTATAAGAGACACATCAGAACAACAGCTGTGCAGCAAGATCTAACAATAACAATAATAATTGTTTACAATTGTTAAGAACATCTATAGAGAAAACTGAATGTAACCAAACATGTTACAGTTAACATGATTCAACAATATACAAGAAAAAGAACACAGGCAATCATGCTGCTGAGTACAGATTTGTTTTAAGCGCTCCAATTTGTGATTTAATGTGACAGAATCAAAAGGAAACTAAAAAAACATAACACAGAGACACAGACGCACATGGCTCTTTGATATAGTGAGGTTACAGCAGTTTGCAAACAGATTAATATAAGGGTCGTTTTAAGTAGCAATCTGGCAGTTCAGAGTACCGCTGTGTTTTATTTGCCTTCGGAGTATATCGTGTTCGTGGTCTCCACTGTCTTGATGAGAATGGGGCCTGACCTTCGTCTCAGGTTATTAACGGGCACAGCTGTAGAGAAGAAGTAGAAAAAAAGAGAGAACAGTGTGTCACTTTGATCTCTGAGATGAAGGCTATCCTTATGATATCTTTATTTTTTTAAAACAGTGCTGTACTTACTTTTGTTGGGCACTGTTTGGACACTGGGTACTCTTTCAATGCTGTCTACACAGTCGTTGCTGGGTGCAGCTGCTGAAAAGAAGACAGAAAAAGAGAGAAGTGGGTATCACTCTGGTCCCTGAGATGAAGGCCATTAAGATGATCTCATCTTTATTTGTAAAATACAGTACTGTACTTACGTTTGTTGGGCACTGTTTGGATGCTGATGACAGAGTCCTTACCAAGTCTGTCAGGGAGAAAGCAGGAAATGCATTGTAGGGCATGTACTGGAAAGGTTATTCACATGGTTCTTTAAGTGAAGGTGTCAAAGCCGATGTATAAAGCATTTGTGGGTCTAGAGGGAGCTGTGCAATAAAGCTGCCTCGTGTTTAAGATCCAGCAAAGAAAGCCGAGTGGTGAACCAAATTACCCAAAGTAAACTGTTTTTTTTTCCTGCCATAAAACCAGAACACAGACTTCCAATAAACCATAAATCTCATCTGTGTGTTACTTGTCAAAGTCTGGTTTTGGATGTGGATAAGACTTTGCAGTTTGGATGTAGATTTCACTTTGAAACTGACGCCTGAGTGGCCGCTTTGCTCTACGACTGCAGTTATCATCAGCAGTCAAATACCTTTGGGCGTTTGCTGCATTCCACCTCTTGGGCTCAGTTCATTATTGTTTAATGCAACACCCCAAGGTGAAGAACTCGTGGGTGAAACAAAAATGTGGTTGTGAAACTATAAAAACAAACAAAACAAACTTCTTGTCTCTGACTGAGATTTTTGGCTCAAGGTGATGTTTTTGTTGTTGTTTTTCTTTACCACACCCAATTTTCCATCCAAACTGTCCGATGACAGATGGTATGCACGTACAGTAACTCATACAACAAAAAATATCCATCCATCCATCCATCCATCCATCCATCCATCCATCCATCCATCCATCCGTCCATCCATCCACTTCCTTAACACGTTGTTGCCAGCAACCTGTAGCTCCTAAGTTCTGCTGACTTACCTCGCCTCCTCTCCCTCCAGGAGTTTCTTGTAGGTGGAGATCTCGATATCCAGGGCCAGCTTGGCATTCATGAGGTCTTGATAATCTCTGAGTTGCTTGGCCATGTTTTGCTTGTCCTGCTTTAGTGCCGCCTCAATGTCCTTAATGCGGCTTTTTGCATCTTTTACAGTCTGTTCCCCTTGCTCCTCCATCTCAGATATCTTTGCCTCATTATAGCAACACTGACAAAGAGAAACATTTTATTTAAATCTGAGCTTGACAGTGATTCCTGGTGATTTTGTAAAAAAAAACAGGAACAGGAAAACCAAACTGTTTTTTTCAGAGCAGCTAACGATAATTCTGAGAAATTCATGTATGCGATTAGTCTGGCAGCTCAAGATGCAAACATCAACACAACAGAAACACTGATTAATGTGGTCTTTGATTTGTTTTCAGTTTCCTTTCTTTTTTTTTCTGAGAACAGCAGCTAAACCTGTTGTTACTCTTGATACTTGTTAAAATGCAGTTTGAGATCCAACAGCCTATAAGGTACTCTCAAAACCCTTCACTCACCTGTCCCTTTATAGTCTCAATCTCAGCCTGCCGGCGAAGAATCATTCGCTTAAGCTCGGATATTTCAGCCTTAGTGTTTTGCAGCTCACTGTTATGTTGCTGGACCTGCTTTTTCATCTGATCAAACTGGTGTGGAAAAATATCAAACAGCAAGACAAAGATGTAAAGACAGTAATTATTGGGTTAACAAGTGCTGTTCTAGTAGATATATGAGCTGTAACTTCTGAGCCCTTTCCATGTCTCTATGCCCATTTTCCAAGTTGGTTTATTACATCAACAGTAGTGGGCAAGAATTCATGTTCACCTTGCTCTTGTACCACTTTTCAACTTCTTCACGGCTGTTGGCAGCAACATCCTCATATTGAGCCTTAACATCAGCTATAATCTGGTCCATGTTCAGGTCGCGTGAGTTGTCCATCTGCACCACCACAGAGGTGTCCTTCACACTCTCCTGCATGTCATACATCTCCTTTTTTAAAACAACACATACAGTGGAAGTTAAGAGGGAAAAAAAATCCAGAATATGACACATAATGTGATTCACTGATTAAAATTTTGAAAAGGTTTTTAATGTAAGCTTGTTTACCATCCCATACACTTGCTTGAGGAAGATGATTTCATCCTGAATAGCAGTCACTTGGTTCTCGAAATTCACCTTTGACAGATAGCCTTCATTCACATCCTGGAGGCAACAGAAAAAATAAACAACTTTTTCCTTTTCACTGCTATTTTGTGTTGCTTTTTTTTTACATATAAAAGTATTATTGTGGTTACGTACTGCACCTTTTTGAGCATTACAAAATCATTCTCTGAATTGACCCTTCTGTTGATCTCTTCCTCATACCTGAAACACCCACAAACATCAAATTACACACAGACATACACACACAGAGTTCCTTTCGCTGTGCACTTTACTATCATATGTCACAAGCTGAATTCCTGTTTAGCAGTGGGTTGATTTCTACCACCAGGATACCTTACTTTGTCTTGTAGTCTTCCATATGCTCCAGCATGGCCCTGTGCTCATTTTCAAGTCTCACTTGGTCATGTGTGTAAAGCTCCAGCTCTTTTTCCAGGTTGGAAATGAAGATCTTACAAATGGACTCCACCTCATCGGAGGAGGGAGCGCTTTGCTCATTCAGAAACTTCCACTTGGTTTCCAGCACTTTGTTCTCCTGTTCCAGGCGTCTGACCTGACACACAAAAGGGGATGCAAACAAAATCCAACGCAGTCCCACTTTAGGTTTTAAAGGAATCTTTAAATGCCAGGGATTTAACTTGGAACGGATTATCAGGATAATAAAACGGTTTTAAATGTGACAGTAAAATTTCCCCTTACCTTATCAATGTAAGAGGCAAACTGGTTGTTGAGACTCTTCAGCTGATTTTTCTCCATGGTGCGTATAGCTTGGACAGTAGGATCAATTTCTAAGTTTAGTGGGGCAAGCAGGCTCCTGTTGATTGTTACGGGTTTGATAGCGGAAGCGGTGCTGATTTTGGGGATGGAGTAAGTTTCCATGGAACTACTGCTGAGTCGCCCTGAAGGTGAGTTCAGCAGGTTCTTGCGCTTGCTCCCCAGACTCATGGTGTCGTTGAGTTTGCGCCGCTGGAAAGGATGGAGAGCTCAGCTGGTAGAGGTGGTGGTATAGCTCTGTTGTGCATGTTTTATCTTTTGGTCTGCTTTATAAGGCAGAACTGGGCGTGTTGTGATAGGGAAGTGATTGAATGTGGGTAAACCAGTCTGACACATACCTCGTACTCTCCCACCTACCCCCCACTTTAAAGATGCAACAAACTATTCCTGCTCCACAGCTTTGGGTGAGTTCCATAACACACTAAAAGTCTGTGCTCACACTGTCTGAAAACTCAGTAAATCAAGAAGTCATCAAGAAAAATTAAATATTCCATGTTATAAATAAAATGGACCAATGTAATACAATGACATCTTTCTATAACGTTACAAGAGCAGCAAAGAAAGACAAGATTTTAGTGCAAAATTAAATTAGTAGGTGCTGAAAATAATTTACTCTCAACAATGTTATTTTTGGAAATGTTCCCAGATATTATAATATGCATATGGGTTGAAACCATCCTACAGACCATGATTTAAAATGTTTAATTTAGTAACCTGGTAATATCATACTTACACTAAATGTGTTTTGACTACTGTTAATAGCACCCACTTCCACTACAAAAAGAAACCTGTCTGTTCTCTTGTTTGCTTTTCAAATTCTCCCTCTCTCCCTGTGTGTCCAATTATCCAATCATCTCTTTCCCTTAAGCAAACATCTACAAAGGAAAAATGTGCTCACATAACCAGATTTATTCTGGTTCATTTGTATGACACTGAATCCGTGCCACCTGCTCAATATCACATCAGAGTTAAATAAAGTTAAGAGAAAATAGCTTCAAGAGCGAGCGTCATGCATATACTTAACAATGCTGGATATACTTAAAATGTTTATTTTTTTGCATGACACAGAATATTTCCTTTGAGTCTTCCATTGACAGAAATGAAGATCGCTTCATTCAATGCACAGAGGTTTGGACTGACTAAGGTCTCAGATCCAGCAGTCGTGACAAGCCTGGTTAAGGTAAAACACTTCTCCTTGGCATTAGTGAAACATAACAAAGAATTAAATGGCTGCTATCAACTCTTTAAATGAGGACACAGTATACACAGCAAACACATCTCAAAAAATGTGTAATGTGTTTCTTCTTTGGAAATTTGTCACTCATGAGTGCTGGGAAACAGCCAGTTACACTATTAAGTGTGAAAATGAAAACTGGGACGTAGCCAGGCGCATCATAAAGTTACTACAAATGAAAAATGTTTCTCATTCCTTCCACTTTTATTATCATTAACTCTAAAACCCCCCCCCCAAAAAAACCCAAAAAGAAAAAAAACAAAATAATAAAAGTTTTCAATGTTTTGCATTGCTTTTATTAAGAAAGCTCATTTGTTGTAGCTTGTGTCTCGATATGACATCATAGTTATTCTGGAGGTGGTGGATATGACTGGAGATTCTGTTTGAATGTTAATGGAAGAGCTGAACATTTCAAAAAACCTTCTGACTAAAGTAAAACTGCCTCTTACTATAAACATGCTTACTGTTGTCTACATGTCAGGGTCAAAACCACCCATCGTCATGCTCAGCAGCTCAGTACCCGTCTGGGAAGGAGCAGATACAAAGAATAGTTCCTGTTTCTGTACAGGTAAGCTCAAATAACCCCACATAAAGCTGTTGTAACATAACCACTGAAAAGCGCCATAGAATAATTTTTATCCTGCTGGAAGGGACGATGTGGTCGACCTTATTGACTGCTATATCAGTACGAGGATGACCAGGTCGATGATGTGGATGCTTTTACAAGGGAGCCCTATTTTCTCTACTTTAAACCTCACAATGCAGGTCAGTCTTTGCCCCTAATGAAACTTATGGTCCCTAACCCAGTCAGAACAAGGAGTTAGGTTTGTGTGTGTACTTGTTTTGAAAGTCTTAGTTGCTGAGACATCTGCAGTATGTATAGGTCTGATGGTATGTGACATGCTAATTAAAGGAGACTGCAGCAGGTTTATCAGGTTTAGCGTCTTGTGGGAGCAGGGAAACATGTTTAACTTACAGTATGCAACTAGGGAGGATGTTATTGGAGTCAATCCCAAAAAGTTGATTCTGTTCATCTGGACGTAGCGTTTTTAGTAGGAGAAACGTTTCATCACTCATCCAAGTGACTTCTTCAGTCTTAGACTTCTTCAGTCTTAGCTGACTGCAGGTTTCCACAACCTTATAAACAGCAAATTTGCATAATGACCGAAACTAGCACCACTGAAGGTGCTAGTTTGGGCTGAGATGGGCTGAGATCTCAGTTTCTTGATCATTAATCATCATTATTGGAGTCAAGTTTGCAGTGCTGAGGGATATAGTGCTGATCCCGGTCCAGACTGCACCAAATGACTGCAAGAAAGAGCTCGATGAGCTCTACAATGTCTTCCTGGTGATCAAATAAAAATGGAAGACTGATGTGAGATGCATTTTTTTAGTTGTGATACACAAATATATATATTGAGAGATTTCATGTCAGAGGAATCATATCTATTGCCCAACCTGTAAATTATCACTCTGTGTCCTCATATTTTCTTTGGTAATATTAAAAGTTGCCTTAGCCTGAAAAGCGTTTTGTAAAAATTTCCTTTAGAATGATCCTGGGAGACTTCAGGGCAGATGGCTGATAGCTCTCATCCAAGGAAATGGAGGAGAGTCGCATTCACAGTGACAAGAACCTTCTCTGGCTGATTGGAGATAATGTAGACACCATGGCAAAAACAAGTGATCATCATACTTATGACAGATTCGTTAGAAACATTTGTGGCAAGATATACAGTTGAGGTCAGAAGTTCATATGCACTCGTTGTGGCCATGAATGTCAATGTAATTTGGGGGGGTTGATTGATTTCTTTGAACTGGTCTTTTTCCAGGATGGAATAATTATACAGCATACATCTTTAATGATTAAAAAAAAACCAAACAAACAAGAATTGGGTGCACAACTTTGAATTTATTAGTGGTCACAATCAACTACAACTCTTAGTTTCTTCCAGATGTAAGCTGCACAATCATTCCACCCTGGAAAATGAACAGTTCAAAGAAATTATTGAAAGCCAAGAATTACCATGACATTTATGCTCATGATGACTGTATGTAAACGTCTAATCACAACTGCAGAATTCATGAACTGAATGCTTGCGCATCTTCTACAGGATAGTTGTGTATGGGGAAGATATGCTGGCAGCCATTGTGCCTTTCACAAAGAGTTTCAAATTACAGAAAAAATTGTGAGCTATCCGTCCTACCTTTCTTCTTGATATGCACTTGAATGGTTATTTCGCTGTTCTGCTTTGTGGAAAGATTGTTCATTTTATACACAAATCCTCCCACAGGCCCTTAGGGTGAGTGAGCACAACCCTGTTGAGGTGGAATTAGTCAGTGCCACTTACTGGCACTTTTGGTTGAAAAAGAGCAACAACGGATGCGCAGATGTTGATACCCAGCAAGGAGTCAGCAGAGCAGTGCAAAACACTAATTTACTTTGTCTTGTTCCTGATAGATGCAGAAAAAGCTGGTATACAATCCAGTTCAGAAAACTACATGGAAAATTCACAGAAAGCATTTTAACTTGTATTTCATGGCAAACAGGCTGTGGACATTAAATGTTTTTTTTTTTTTCATTTTGTTTATTTTTGTTCCCCAGTGAACTTCACTTTATGCATTCATATCTCTCATTCAAACTTGCAGTGCATTTACAAACAAGTTAGCATGGGTGTAAATTACATAATATCTAACTTATCAAAACAACTGCTGATATAATTTGTATCAAGCTGCTGAGGTCAGCACCCTGACAAAACTTTGAAATCTCTTAAAACAGTGTTCCTTAATGTAAGAACAGGAAGTGTTATGGACTGTTCACTATTTAGGGTCTGTAAAATAATTAAAAGTTTTAGCAGTGTGGTGAAAAGCAACACAAGATTTTGGAGCAACCTACCAAAGTACTCCCTTCAAGACAATATTGTTTTCAGGGATGTCTGTGCATATTTTGAGACAATGCAAACTGTGTTTTGCATGAATTACAAAGGCATGGCTGCGTAAAAGGCATGGCTGGGTAAAAAGAGGGTGTGGATACCTGCCTACCTCCAGTCAACACTTCTATTCAGTAGAGAAGGTATGCACCTTAAAGACATGTTTGCAGGAAGAATTAAACCAACTGAATCGCTGTATCTCTTGCTGTTTTTGGCCCTTAAATGTCATTTAGTGTTGTGAAAAATGGCCATAATAAAGAACAGTGACATATACTCTCCTGTCCCACTGTTTGCTTTGTTGCATGTATCAAAATCAGTCATATCTGTTTGATGAAACAGTCTCGACGTAATAGGCCAAAGGTAATTTGCAAATAACTACTTTCAGTTGTAATTTAAAATTCGGCCCAACATTTGTTGTGATTACATGTTAAGCTTGTTTTTTTTTTATGTTTAAGTGCAGTGTAGTCTCTATGAAGGCATATATTTAAACATGTTGGGAATTTGGGAGTGTCATTTTTGAATTAAGTGTCATGAATTCAGTGGTTTCAAACATACATGTGCTTTAAAGATTTTGTAACTGATTGAATCTATACATTTGGGGTGATGAAAGGTCAGGAAATCTTACATCAAAGTTTAAAAGGGAGGAACTCTGGGACGTTTTCACTTTTGTTATTGCATATAAATAACAGCAATAATAAATTGATTTTACTAACAAGTAGAATCTTTTGGTCCAACGCCCGAGTTCAGCTTTGTGTCGTTTGTCTTTGTTTGTTTTACCCAATAAAGCTTAACTTGTATTTAGAGACTGGTCTATAGCTGGACAAACAATGATGTTTGAAATTAATTTGAACTGTTCGAGCAACAGTCTTTACCAAAACTGGTGCACATGATCTTTATACTGGGTCATAGTGTTTCTAAGTTTCTAAGTTTTGTCACAGCAAGTTAAAATTGGTGCCAAATAGGAGTTGAGTTAATATCTCAACAACCTTTTGATCTGTGATCAAAAACAAACTGGTTACATGGACCACAGACTATATTACAAAACTGGATTTTGTCTTTTCCAGGTAACCTCAGGGCTAACCCTGATTTTTCTGTACTGTGAAGGTGGTTCACATGTTATCTCTGGAATGTCAATCAGTGCGCACATTTATCTGTTAAACTGTGTTTGGTGTGTCTTTTCTCCTCACAGAGAATGCACAGGTTGACATGTTGAACCAGCGGAAGGAAAATCTTCTGCTGGAGAGAGAAAAACTTCAACTTATCATCTGCATATTAAAACAAAAGCTTGCCAAATACCAGATTGAGAAATAACCAGAAGAAATAACCTTTTTATGACTCTGAATTAATATTAACTGCATGACACAGCACTGTGGCCTTGTATGCCTTGACTTGACCTAGTTAAGAGCAAGAAAACAGGGCGAGCTTTGTCCCGTAGTTCTTTGGTCAAATAGCGGAATGAAACATCTTCTGACAGCTGCTTAAGCTGTTGAAAAGAATTCACTTTAACACTAGCGAAAGGCGATATTTTAATTGTATTTTTACCACTTATTCAAATCACACATAAAGGAACGATGTGACGCAATAACGTGTGCTGCATTCATGTTAGCGGCGTAAGCTCGGAAATTCAACTTTTATACCCTCAACCAGGGGTTTCTACTTGTTCAAGTTACGCCTCTGTGGTTATGATTATCAGCTCGTTATAAAACTTAAAAGATTGATATTTACCCGACTTAGAAGTAAAAAGGGATTTAGTAGTGCTGATTAAGAATGGCATATAGCTGCCGTTTTTGCCGTTATTCCCTTACGTTAGTGAAGTGTACGCTGATGTCACGTGACAGCTGGACCCCTTCGACCAAAACACCGAGGACCCCACACAGCTTGTCAACAAAAAACAACGGTGACAACTTTCTTAGCGTTCACCGAGCAAAACTCTGAAGCTACAGCAAACCATCACTCACCTGTCCGGTAGACAGGCCGTCTCAATGCATTACAGAGGACCGAAAACACCGCGGCGATTATGGATGTGTACGATTTGTTTAGTAGTTGCAGAAAGGGCGACATTTGTAGAGTCAGGTAATCATTAGTTCTGCTGACCTTATTTCGGCTTGTGTGCTCAAAGATAACTTATTTTACTTGACCGTGTTTGCGGGTCAGAATGTTAGCAATAGATTAGGCTAGCTTTCTGCTTTTGTTTGGCCTTTTCAACACTGCAGTCTTGCAGTTTAATTTCAGTTTTATGCAAATAAACGGGAGTTAACCACGGAAGGCAGTGCTGCTAAGAGGAGCTGCGATGAGCCAGTTTGTAACTGTAGCTAACTTGTGTAGGTCAGCTCCTCTGTGTCCCGATGTAATGATGGCACTAGCTATCACTGTCGGATGCTCAACCGGATATCTAGACTCCCCTGCTATAGGACAGAGTTACCCCGCGAATTACGAGGAAACAGTTTGACGGGACAGCAAAACTATACTTAACTGATCGAAGGAATCAGTGGTTAAAATGAATACATAACCCAACGGTGGCCAAATACAATAAAGGGGGCGTGTCCGTACGGTCACGCTTACAAGAAAGTTTTCATGGGATTCAATGCAGTCCTGTGTTTTCATAGGAATTAAGAGGCCAGGTAGCAGCCAGGCACTAGTCATGCTGCACTTGATAATTTGATTACCGGCAAGTGTGAGGAGCTCTATAAAGGTTTTAGCAGTTTGCTGGTCTGGAGCATTCAAGTATGTTAACACAATGTTGCAGTCTTCCCAGGTTTGGATGCCCCAGTAAATTTATCATAGGTTCAGACTGTGCAATGCTCAGAGAGAGAGAAAAAAAAAAGAATCCAAAAGCTAAATGTTAAAGTTCATGACAACAGAGCTTGGGTTTGAAAACTTCTGAATAAGACTTCTAGAGCCATGTGAGATGAAACCAAAGTGGAAATGTTTGGCCATAAAGTACAGCAGCAGGTTTGGAGGAAATCAAAAACAAGATATCATCACAAACACCATACTAGTTGTCAAGCTGCATTAATGCTTGATGTTTTACTACTTTTTCAAATTGATTAGAATGAATAAGGGTATTAATAAAATAGAATTCAACAATTGTATTAGTATCAATGAAATCATTTGTATATACCCTCTTTTTCCCGTGTGATGTATCTGTTTTGTTTTATTTAAATCTTTGTGTTTTGTGTGGTGAGTCATGTCTGTTTATCGCAGTGCATCACTGTAACCTCTCTGCTCTTTGCCTAGATACCTTGTTGAACAAAGAGATGTGGACCTCAATGTAAGAGATAAATGGGACAGCACTCCTTTGTAAGTACGGTATAGGCAGCTGCTGTAATTCTGGGGTCAACGCTGCATCATAATCCCAACTGCTTTCAACATAAACACTTTCTGATTCAGGTATTACGCTTGTCTCTGCGGTCACGAGGAGCTGGTCCAGTACCTGTTGGCTAGTGGTAAGTCACAATCAGTCATAATCAAATAACACAGTATTAAACAGATGCGTTCTGCTTTATAACTGCTCTGAAATATTCCATAGTATCAACTTAGGTTTTTAAATTCTTGATTTCATTTATTCATTTGGTTTTTTTTTTAGGTGCCAAGTGTGAAGCCAACACGTTTGATGGCGAGAGATGCATGTATGGCTCCCTGAGCGACTCTGTCCGACGCCTGCTCAAAGACTACAAGTGTGTAAGCATCCGCGCCATGCAGCGGGATGATTTCAACTACTTTCTGCACATGTAAGGGTCCTGATCTTTGTGTTGAAAAGAAACCAGAAAATAAGAGCAATAACAGGTTCTTATAGTACGTTTGTCTAATCCAGACATTTCTGGGGGTTTTTTTCTTTAGGTTGTTAGAGCAGGGTCAATATAGTGACGTCAAGTTCCTGGTTCACGGACAAACATTTTTAGCACACCGATGTGTTCTCAGTGCTCGCTCAGAGTACTTCACGGAAATGTTTGAGACCAAATGGAAAGGGAAGAACTTGATCACCCTCAAGCACCCTTTGGTAAGTCTATATGTTTTCATTAGTGTCCTGTTATATCGCTGTCTCTAATTCACCATATTTAGTTATACTACATGTATTTCTATTATGTATGGATAAAGGCTGTTTTGATTTCAGATCAATCCTGCTGCCTTTGGAGCCATTCTACAATATTTCTACACAGGTGGGTGAAAAATATAGCAGCTCATGATTCACTTTCATACAGAAGAAACTGGTGTTGTTGGGCAGGTTCCTGATGTGAAAGTGACAAGGCCATCCCTGCCAAATATAATCCACTTAAAATAAAGGGGAAAAATCTTCCAATAGCAAAGATTTACTATATGAAATAATGAGAAACTCCTAAATAGTAGGATGTTAGTTTTTTTTTAAATAAGAAAGAGGTAGTCTCCATTTTCTGTTGATGATGATGATGATTTTAAATTAAGCTGCAGCTGGTTTTTTATGGTCCATCTGGATTTAAAGATATCCTGTGCAGCTGGTGAGTGATGTTTTTTTGTTTTGTTTAAAAAAAAAAAGAACTCGGTCATTTATACAAAACAATCAAATACATGCACAAAGACATAAAGCAAAAAAATAAACTTGCCAGTGCTGTGCACTGCTGTGCACTGCATTAAGATGGACAAGTAGCTTGTGACTTTCCAATAAATAATAAATAATTGTGAAATAATTTAATGTTTAAGAAGAAATTGCACACCCTACCCTTTAATTTTTCTTCTCATTGTCTTTTAATGTCTGCTGATTATTTGCTGTTTGTTGCTGACTTTTTGCTGTTTGTCAAGCACTTTGATCAACTCTGTTGTTTTAAAATGTGCTTTATAAATAAAGTAACCTGAGCCTGAACCTTTAATGAGAGGTTGTAGAGAGCCTCCTTGGATGCTAACTGGATTTTATTTAATGTAATATTTTTATAACATGCAAAGAATCTTAGTATGAAAAAGATTTATTTTTTTTTAATTATGTCTGTTTCAGGACGGATGGATATTGATATAAGTCTTGTGGAGGACAGCAGACGACTGGCTAAACAGTGCAAAATGGCAGATCTCATAGAAGAGCTGGAGAATAAATGCAAACAGGTGTATGAATTTGGTAAGGCAGAACTCTTCATTTATATTTACTCGAGTAATACACGTACAGCTCTAAGCCAGTCTTAAGGTACCCCTCATTTCTCTTTTGTTGTAATCTTTGTTAAAGAGGTCTTAAGCAATAGTTCTTCAGGCTTTCTTAAGGTCTTTCTCAAGTTTTTTGGGATCATGGCAATGAGCCCAAAAAACTCTGCCAGCGCAGTAAAAGCATACCTGGATCATAAAACACAGTGGAGCACTCTCAGAGCCCGGACCTGAACATTATCAAAGCAGTGTGGGATCATCTTGACAGAGAACTGAACAAAAGGCAGCCAACATCCAAAGAACAGCTTTGAATGTCCTTCAAGAAGCCTGGAGAACTATTCCTGAAGACAACTTAAAGAAATTACAAGAAAGCTGCCTGAGAGACTTCAGGCTGTGTTGAAGGTAGTCATACCAAATATTGACTTTTAAGCTCATTCAAACTCTGTTTTTCCCTGGAATACTGTCATTCCATGCATGTTTGCACATGTTTCAATAAAATTTTGGACCTATTTCCGCTTTTGTTAGAAAAATATAAAGAATAAAGGAGTGGCTCAAGACTGCATATTCCTTATGTAATGGAGTTTTTCCACTTAGCCTCAAAATACCAGACCACCTTTTAATCACGTATGTTTTTGTCTGGAGCTTGTTCAAAGTTTCTTTTTTTTTTAATTCACCCACTAATGATGAGTGTTCCATCTTGTCTTGTTTTCTTTCTCTCCTCATATCAAAGTGTCCAATAAACCGGGAATCTGTGTGAAAGTTCTCACCCTCGAGCCTCACAGCTGTCAACTTCAGGAGGAGATGGCTCAGTTAGCAGACTGTGCGCTGCCCACTGAATTAAGGGTGAGGACATCATCGCAGTAAAATAAGAATTTTAGCTGAACACCACATTCATTTCTGTTGATTCTCTTTAGGTTGGTTTTGGTGAGCTTCCCTTTAACAGAGTCGACCGTTTCCCTACTTATCCCGACATCTGCTTCAGAGTCGATGGATACGATTTCTTATGTCATAAGGTACGAATGACAAATATTCGCACAGCGTCTTCTCAGTTTCAGCGCAGACTCTGACACCACCGCGACATAAACATGAATGCGAATGACTCAAGTGCAGTTGTGTGTGTCTGCAGGCATTTTTCTGTGGACGCAGTGATTATTTTAAAGCCCTACTGCAGGACCACTTCAGTGAGGGAGAGCAGCTCCAGTCTCAGCCCAGCACCCCAGTGATTACTTTACACAACATCTCGCATGAAATCTTTATCCACATCATGTATTACATCTACACCGATGACACCGAGGTTTGTGCACATCTTTTCTTTCTTTGACGTTTGCGTCCCTAATGAATTATTCCACACTCTTTTTTTATTTCTAGGATCTTTGAAAACGAACACTGATTATAAACACAGACAAACCCGTATAGTAAAGCTTGATTGTTAATTATCTGAGCAATTGTGATCCTGATGAGGATGATTTTTTTTTTTTTTATCATATTGTAAGAGAAGCTTTGTTGTATTGACATGGTAACATCAGAGCCATAAAGCGAAAAAACTGTGAAAATGATTATGAACTAAATGTTGTCATACTGGATAGTTTTGTTGTTTTTTTTGGTCAGTGAAACTGAATGTGATGCTTAAAACTGTTGTTGGCTGTAATTTTTGTGATGTGATCCAAGACCCAAAAAATTCTTTATTAAAACCAGAAATTTGTAAAAGTTTTGCTCAAACGGGGGTAGGTCCTAATTTTCCATTTAATCTTCTTAACTTCAGTTTTTTTATGAATTTGGCCTCATGTGAACTACAATTTATATTATCATAATGGCCTTTTGGGCATGTGCAGAGGAGACATGGTTAATATATTGGAAAAAGGATGATGACGGTAGAGCTGCCTGGCAAGAGGTAAAGATGAAGACCGTGGAGACGGTAGGTGAAGGTTGGTGTGAAATGGAGGCAGCTTATTTGATGTGGTGACCCCCACATCAGCTAAAAAAAGAAGATGATTTCTAATTGGACATTTGACCTCTATGCCCATCTCTGATTTTACCTTCATAGTACCAAGAATTCTTTAATTCTGCAAAATAAGATTACACATTGTTTTCAATACAATGTATTTTTAAAAAAAAATCATATTAGTAGTATTTTTCACATTCTCTTCCAGTATGCTGTTTCCAGTATGCACTTGTACCAGTGAAATGCATTTCCAGGTATCTGTGCCAGTATTTTATGATTTAAGGTAGTAAAACTGGTATACTTTTAGTATAATGTTTATAATTATGAAGAAAGTTGAATTATTATCACATGAAGCTACTATAAGCTTACAATTTATGATTAAAATGTGAGAAATGGGTGCTAATCAGCTATTTTAATTGTCATATTTGGAATCCATAAGTGATGGCACACTTTGTCCCTGAAGCAGACGGATTCAGAAAAATTGCTCACCAGTGATCTCACACTGTCATCTTGAAATTTCTTAACTCTTTGACAACCTCTCCAGTACCCTACATCGTGAGTTTTGACAACTAAATATGTGTGACTAAAGATATTTTAGTGATTTATATTTAGAAGGCATCCAGGGGGGTTTTAGGTATTGCTGTTTTGAATTCCCGTGTTAATAATATTCTCCCTGCTGGTTTCTCTGCATGTCCAGCTAATGACGGAGAGTGTGTTTGACGTGCTGTGTGTGGCTGACATGTATCTGCTGCCGGGGCTTAAGCGTCTGTGTGGGAAGACGCTGGCTAAGACTATATGCGAGGAAAACGTTCTGCACATGTGGAAGACGGCCAAGCTCTTCCGTCTCTCTCGGCTAGAAGATCAATGCACAGAGTTCATGGCCAAGATCATCGAGCGGGTGCGTGGCAGTGACGGTGTCCTACTGTCAGTGGGTCGTGCTTCTTTATTGTATCTGTGCTGTTGTTCATGTTGATATTATATCGTATGGGCAAACTTACAAATTCAGGAGGGGGTCAAATAATTATTTCCCAGATTATATCTACCTAAATGCATTGAGTTGTTGCAGTGTGACTACCTAATTAGATGTTTGCGTTAACGACCAGTCGACCGTCTAATAAATTAGCTGTGGGTGCATTATCTGATTAATAATTAGGCCAATTTTTCATTCAGACTCTGAAGTCTAAGTTGTTCAAAGTCTGAAGTTGTTGCTTCAAATATAGCAGACAGACATTTAAGTGACACTGATAGCAAATAACTTTATTTCCCAAAATGCCAAACTTCAACTGAAAAACACGTTTAAAAACACAGGAAGTAAATGTAAAAATTGTTAATGATGCTTTGATCTCTGAGGCCATTTTATAATATTTTTGTTGCTGTTTCAGAACTACAGAGCTTATTTTTCCTTATTTTTAAAGTGTGTCAGCCACCCTGGGCTCTCCATTAGGAGGATTTTACATCTGTCTGCCTCTTACATTCGTCCCATCATAGCTGGTGGAGCAAGCAGAGTTTGCTGAGATGGTCAAAGAGGACGCAGCGTCGTTAGAGAAGCGGCAGGAGACCGACTCGGTCCCCTTGGTGGACGACATCCGCTACCACATCGCCAGCAACGTGCAGACGTACAGTGCGATCGAGGAGGCTAACCAGAAACTGGAAGCCTTGGAGGAGCTGCTGGTGAGGATTAATATTGACTGCTGAGTGGTCTGCAGGTTCGTGGTGCAGCTTCAGTGGAGGTTGAGTTTTGTTTTTTTTAGTGGTGTATACTTTGCAAGAAGGTAACAAGCACTTCTAGTAAAACGAAAGTACAAAACGTATGCATTTTATGTTTGTAGTTTTGATTTTATTTACAGCATATTGCATAGAATATATATTTGAAAAGAGCTGCTTATGATGTTTGGTGCAGATTTACAGAGAGCCGTTCATCGTGGCTGTTTAACGTTTCTTTGAGAGAGACATATCAACTGTGACAAAGCATGTTTTGCAAAATGGGTTCTGAAGAGATCATGTGTAATATATTTACAACAGAATACAAAACAGAATATCTTTGCACTGCTAACACATGTGTTTAATTGAGACAGAAGTTGTGGTTGCAAGAATTTGACTGATAAAGAAAATGTACAACTTTATTTTTATGTTTTTAAACAAGGCAGTTGGTTAAACTCATACTTTCACACGTGAGAATTATTGGCAAAAAAATCTAAGTTTATGTTCGCCTTTTCTTTGGTGTTACGTAGAATATTGCTCTATGTCATATTTATTATTAACTCCCCATATTTAGTTGTGTTTCCCTGTTGCAGTTTGCCTCGCTGTTTGAACAGTGACATTTCTCCGCCGTGAATACTTACCCCTTCTTACACAGTCATGCACTTTGTTTTAACCTAAAATGAGAAATGGCTTTTCCAGCAAACCTCCGTCGACCCAGTGTGTGTACCAGAAAATAACTGCTCTTAATTTTACCAATAAAACACAATATTGCACGCAAGAGTAGTGATTTCTTCAGTTTCTTCAACATGGTGTGATTTTTATTTATTTATTTTTGTCTGTAGATTATCAATAACCATCAGGATGGATTTAAAATTAAATGTGTTGTTCACTGGGTGAGCAATAACCACTAAATGAGTTCTCTGACCTTACATCTGCCCCGAAATTGTATCCAGTGCCATATCTGCCAGCTCCATTCAGCACTAAATAAAACACACAGTATTAAATCTGGGTGGTGACTTTTCTGGCCATGCGAGTTACATTAGTCGATTTCAGCATTGCTTTGTAGGACAGCCTCACAGAGCTGTTGGGGTGAATGTGACCTGATGTATTCTCTAGAAAAAAACAAGATGAAACATTTTTTTTTACTCTATAATAACATGGGTTAGTGTTACTGCTGAGAAGAGGTTTGCTGGGTTTTAGATCCAGCCTTAAATAAAAGAGGGAAACGAACCATTTTCCTTTCCAGTTGTTTCATTCGTTCATTAACAAAAAACGTCAATGTACGTTTGTTTGAAGCAGAGGCGCAAATTAAGTAAGGCACCTAAAGATGGCGCCATTTCTCAAGATTATCACTAATCTGGGTCCGTTGCCTTGAGTTTCGCCACAGATTGGATGTTTCACTGACCCTTTTATTTGTGGGAAACAAATAATTCCTTCATCAGGGTCTTCAAACTCATGGGAACCTTTTCTAAATGGCACCGTTTTACTGTTTTTCCAAATGGCTTCATTATCACTAATTCTCAACAGTGCCGAGAAGGGCTGTAAACAACTTCGACATGACTGTGCTAGCTGTGATTTAGATATGTGTTTATGTCAGTCACTGTACTTGTTCTATAGTTTACAATTCACATCCCGGTGGGTTCATTAAGCTTCTTATCCCAGAACTGTAGACAAAACTCTACGTCACCTTATTGAAGACGTGTTAGGACACATTAAAGTGCCGTTCACACCAAAGGCTAAGGGCCATCCTTTAGAAAACAAAACCCTTGGCTTCCAGCCCAAATCTTAAAGGCTTAGTTTGCTGAAAAAGACTAGAATACACAATACAAGCAGTTATTAAGCCAGCAGCTCCCTTTATAACAGTTTTCGTGTTGTTCCTAGGCAACTTGGTTTTAGGCTAGAATGGGAAAAATACATTCAGTACAACCCTACAATGTCAGACAATGGATGTTTACTCAGGGCCCAACAAGAAAATATATATATGTTCAAAGAAGTGTATTCACTTTCCCTGAAAACTGTTCAGCAGTTGAATATCACGTTTATATGTTCATTTACCTCTGCAGTTAACAGGCCTCAACAAGCCAGTGCCTGAAAACTGTGAACTCTGTTCGAGACTGCCTGGTACTGGAGGAACATCAAGGTGGGTTAAGTGTTGGGTATCTGCTGGCCCAGGTGTAAATAAAAACACTTAAACTTTCTATTCAGTGAATTGTTCTTTGATGGGGTGAAATTGCCCAACTTTTCATTTAGAGAAACGTAGTGGAAAGTTTTCACTTATTTTTTACTTATTTCATTAAAAAATTAGCCAGCGGAAAAACCCGCAGAGCCCTGTGTACGGAGAATGAATCCTAATGACTTTGGCAATCCCGTGATTGTTACTGTAGTGTCACCATGGAGGTTGTCTTTGAAGTTCTGAAATCAGGCATTACTTTGGTTGAGGAAGTCACCTTTAAGGCCGATAACAGCTAGCTGATTTAGTGCTGATTAGGGTTTCTCAGAGATTGCACAACCCTTTTTTTCAGCTAGTTTGATCCACACCCAAATTTCATGGTAAGTACAGCAGCAAAAACATTCTTTGTAGCCTGTTGTGCAATTAATCAGATTCTCCCTTTGCCCTTTGTCACAGTTTCGTTTGGGTTAGTTTACAAATGGACTTTACCATCAGTGGATCTCATTCACACCTGGCAGGAATCAGTTTTTTGATTCAGGAGTCGAACGGTGGCGCACAATATGTACATCAGCTCATTAGCAGCACCAGAGGGGAAAAAAAAAAAAAATCAAATGTCAATGTGACATTGGGAAGTTTCTCTTACATGTTATTATATGGCATGCATCAAACACTTGCTATTTCAAGAATAATTTCCGTTTCAAATCCACTTCACCGCACTGGAAGTCTGGCACATCAAATGGCTACTCCTCCTTTACAGAGAGTACTGGCCCATACCAGAACAGTTATTACTTTTATTTTTTTTTTCGTGTCCAAGTTATGACTCATGTTTCTATCATGTGTCCAGCACAACCCTGTAAAAAAAAAAAAAAAAAAAAAAATCTTAAAGGGAGGATGAGGGGATAAAATCTCTCAGCTCTTGAGTCATGCCACCGTGTGACTCATGGAGACTTCAGTGTGACAACTGGAGCCATCTGGAAAGGCAGGAATCAACAAGGCAAAGGGAGAAAAGGTTACACTCTCTGGCCTTTTTAACTTAAAAACAACATCAATACACGGTAATGGCTAGAGGCGGGTGTTAATCAATCAATAACAAGTTGGTGAGAGTTTAGTTCTGTTAATTTTAAAGCACACGAGTTTAACAGTGCACCAAAAATCTCAAGAGACCGCCACATTTTATTTTGGCAATATCTCCCAACTTGGTTTCGCTGTTTCATTATCAAATGCCACTTCAGGTGCTACATGGATGACGTGTACAGAACATGCAGAGTTGTGTCATTCACACCATCTGTCTGCCTGCCTTTCCAACAAGCTCCTCTCATGCTGCATGTGTGGCTAACATGTTTGGATTCATTTACATAGTGGGGCAGATGGAGGAGGTTGCAGGTGGCCGATAAGATGAGCAAATAAGATGTGTGTATGTGTAAAGTAGGCCACTCTTTCTTTACTTTATTACTTTATTATTCTCTATTTTATTACTTTTCAGCAGTAAGTATACTATATATTACTCCGTCTTTTGTATTTCATATGTAGTTACTTTGCAGAAATATATTTTACTTAAGTTTAACAAAAAAAGCTATAATAAGTCCTTTATTCAAAGTTTGCAAAAGTAAAATTAATTTGAACAAAATATATACAATATAGTGGGGATTATACACATATATATACAGTCCATGTTTAAATGACAGCGCCGCACAGTTGCTGCAGATTTGTTGTTTGCACATCCATGATATATACTTTATCACACATTCCTCACTGTGATGTTCATGAAACCAGATTGGGATAATTTGAGTTTTCTGACATGCACTATCCTGTTGAAAGTAGCCACCAGAAAATTGGGTACACGATTGTCATGAAGGAATGGACATCAGCAACAAATACTCAGTTACGCTGTCTTATTTAAATGATACTCAGTTGGTATTAAGGGGCCCAAAGTGTGCCAAGAAAATATCCCCCACACCATTACACCACCAGTTCATGCTAAATTTTGACCCTAACATCGAAAATGTGCACTTAGTGATGCATCACTTCATACACTGGTTGGAACAAGTGGTTATTTGGATTACGGTTCCCTTCCTACCAGTTCAAAGCAGTCTGGTCACTCTTCTTTTACATATTAATCATTGTGTCATATTTGTGTGTAAAATCACAGGCTGCTGAATATCGACAACAGCTGTCACATCGTTTAGCTGTAGTGGAGGACAATCATAAAGTATTAAATAAAATAGAATACATCTGCCTCAAAATAAATGTAGCATTTCCACATGTAGTTCACGTAGCGCTCAGTGAGAGACAGTTTTGTATGGTTCTGTCAGTCATTTAAACAAGAGAAAAAAAAGGCAGAATGAAATAATAAAAGAATAACAGTAAGGTAGAATATAAGAGAAACGTTGTTTGTTTGTTTTTTGTTCCAGTAAAGGATCTTTCATACCTCGACCCTTTCCACGTCTTATATTTCTATGATATTTTACATGATTCCATCATTATGAAATCAAATTTTACCATGACATTAAAGGTATCATATATAACCATGTTCTGTGACTGACAGAGCTGCACATTTGCGACCTTGTCTCTGAGTATTGACATGTCCTTGCAGGTGGCAGACATAACTCACAGCTGCTGTCACTGCCAATATCCTAATTTGCTATTAGTTGGAGATTACCACCTTAGTGAGAGACGAGAGGGGGAGAGTGGTAAGCCCATACTTATCCAGTGACTAACCTGAAAGGCTTTGTCTCTTTCATGTCTTCGCTGTACCTTATTTCCCACTTTTATAATTTTCTGGTCAATTAAGCGTTTAAAAAGATGCAGGTGCTTCTGATGTGCACAATATCAAATTTGCATTATTTTTTTCCTTGTACTGTAGTTACAGTCATTGTTTGGCACCACGTTAAAGCCTGTGCTTACATTTTGTTTGAAAGACTCACTACACTACACCGGGACTTTCGCCGGGGTAGTTTAGTCCCAGCCAGCCATTATGTAAGAAATGGCATCATCACATCTAAACATACTTAACTGAACGACAGGTTCCCGCCTGGAAGATCTCTTTATTGGATTGCCTTGATATGAGAGGGTTTGAGCAGACACTCATTTCCTCCACATGTCCACTGTCGTGTCAAATTCGAACACCAGGCAATAAGAATGCTAATAAACTTTCATAAAGACTGATTGCAGCTTGAGCTTATCAAATAGGAATTCTGTTTATCTCTCTGCTCTGCGTGGAGGCTCTGCTTAGAAGTGTTGCAGTCAGATGCTTACACTTAACATAGCCACGGTAATATGGGATTAAGCCTTACACGCTCCCTTTAAGTATTAGCAGTTTGGGGACAGACGAGCAAGCGAGCAGTGGTCGTATTAGTCAGCTTTGTCGAAGACAGGGAGCTCTCTGAGAAAGCTGAGTAAATATATCCGGCAATCTGCTAATCACAGAAACAAATCTAAGCTGCAGTAAAGGTCGTTCTTCGCGGTCGTGTCTGTCCGACGTGCTGTCGGTCAGATATGTGTTCACTTTATGCTCCTTTATTTCTACATTTACTTGTTTGTGTACAATGCAACACCATGTTCATCCTGAGGTGAGTCACAAGGTTGCCAGCAGTGAACACAGCCAGCTCTGCTGAGTGATACAGTGTCTGCATGTGAGACAGGATTACACTGTCACCATGTGACTATTTTGCCCTTAGACAGACCTCTAACAAAAGACGGGCTAAATCTGTCGAGGACAACAACCTTTGGCCCTGAACTCTTCAAATGTAAACACACAGGTGGTATATGCGTGAATATTTGCTTTAAACCCGACAAACTCACTGAGTTATACAGTTTAACCTGTGAAGCAGACAGGTTCATGTTAGTTCTGCTTTGTTTGGTTAAAACAAACAGTTTCCACAGATGTATATAAAGTTGTGATGCGGCTCAAAAACCTTTTTTTTTCATGCAGATGAAAACAGTAAAACAGAAGAATGTGCAACATCCTTTTTTCTGTTATGGTTTGCATTTCCTCTTTTTGGCTTCTAATATTTTAAAAATAACAACCGTCAAACCCACATCTCTTAAATGATTCAGCATCAGATTATTATTGATAAACCAGAATTTTCACATCTGTGAATTTATTCAGAGTTAAAGTCACTCATCTGCCTGTGCTGCATCTACTTGTGTGCGCCTGAATCCCAACTTTTAGTTTTTGTTTTCAAGCATTTTTTCGTGACTGTTAAGAGTGACAACAAGCCCGGGGACATCATTCCACATTATGACTGCTATCAAGAGGAGGAAGTGCCTGGAACCAGTCTTTATGGTTTATGGGCTTTATGGTCTGTTCAGCTCTTGGCTCTGAGACACAAGTATAAAAAGCACATAATGGATAAATGATTTTTAAGGACCTCCAACTTTAATGCAATGCACTGACAAGTAAATGAGCTATAAACAGTGAGTTTTTAAACTAGCATGGTAGCTAAAAGTTGAAAGACATTCAAATCAAATATATAATCATTTATATTCATCTGTATAAATGATCAGCGTTTAGGTTTCTAAACTGAAGATTTAGCAGAATTTTAGCTTCTTTCATCTCCCAGAGAAACACTGACATTAAAATAAAAATATTAAAAGAATAAATCTCACTGATCCACTAGTGTTGCAATTTTTTAAAGTTACTTTTCTTATAACTTATTTCAACTTAAAAATATTTCTTTTTATCATTACACAACTGCGATGTTCCCTCTGTAGGCATGCCTCCCAATCTTAAGTTAGATAAAGCTTTCCCCCCCTCTGTGTGTGTTTGGCTAATTTAGATTCAGGGTTGGTTTTTGTTACAACCAGTGGGCGGCCAAACTTGCGTGTTTTTTTACCCCGGTCCCTTTCCGGTTTCCTCGCTATTCTATCCTCAGGCATCAGAAGTTAGTCTATCACATTGACAGAGCTTTTGTTCGCTGCAGAGTGAAACCTTCACTGAAGCCCAGAGGCACAGGAAGGCTTTAAAAGACGCTTTGCTTAAGGCCACAAGAGAGTCACGAGATGTTGCTTTTAAGGCAAATAATGAAACATGCAAGGAAATGCATGCACAGAGTAAAAATAGGGAACCGAATAATCTGTTTTTCGTCTGATTTGATTTGAGAGCATTTTTTCTTTATTATTATTATTATTAAATTGCACAATGAATTTCTTGGGTTCATTCCAGGTTATAAACTAATCATATTTTGGTAAATGAAACCATGAGTCAACTTTCACATCCTGTTTTTCAAACCCTGTATTTAAACTTCATCTAATCCATGTGCTCTATTAAAAGTGCATTTTGAAACCAATGCCATAGATTCACAGATAATCTTCCTGCATAAACACTGTGCTTTTCATCAGTGGGCACCGTCTTATATGCACCCAGAGAGAGACTGCATGTGTCCCTACCATCAATGCATGACATACAAACACGTGGCCGTGCCATCTGTTAAGTATGGCTGATGCTCCAGATTAAGACAAAACTACAGTGCAGTGAGCTACATGCCAAAGAAATGACTGAACCTCAGCTGCTTCACTTCAGGGATCAGGTCTGAAATATTTCATCAGTCATATTTCAAAGCCCAGAGAGGTGGAGGTATGCACTGGATTATAGTGGCTATATTAGACAAGGGATGCTGAATATGGAGGCACCAGACAAGAAGAAAAGAGGAAGACTTCAGAGAAGATTAATGGATGTAGTGAAACAGGACGTGCAGAGAGTTGGCGTGACAGACAGGGACACAGTTGTCACGGCAGGGATGACCGGTGTGTTTGTGGAGCAGACCCAAATGCAGGCACGGGAGAGAAAAACTGAAGTTTAACAAAAATTAAGCTGTTTATTTGGCTGAATAACAAAAAAACAAAAAACAAGGCAGTGCGAAACTAAACTAAAACCTAATCTAAAAAAGAACTAAACTAACCATGCAAACAATGATGCGAGACATAACATGAAAATTGAACAGGAACGTGCAAAACATGAACATGTAAAAATCAAAACATGAGCATGGACCTGGACCTGAGCAGTAGTAAGGAAAACTCCATGACCAGACATGTCATGACACAAAGAAAACAGACAACCCAACGCTGACCAGAGGACTTAAATACACATAAGGGAAATGAGGGGAGTGGAAACTCCTGGGGAAACACAGCTGACACAAATGAGCATGACGCCACAGGGGAAGCAAAACTAAACACACTGAATGTGGAAACACAAACCTTTCAAAACAAAACAGGAAACATAATGGAACGTAGAAATGACAACACAAGCTTGACAAAAGAACACGGAGACGCACACATGACAGATTGGGGAGACACATAACACAAGGAGAGACACGTGGGAACAGATTGGGGGGTGGGGCTGAAGGAGATAATCCACTATGGCGACCCCTAAAGGGAGCAGCTGAAACAAGAAGAAGTTACCGGTTAATGAATGGAGGAAAATGACTGGCTCCATTGAATGGACTCAGTAGACTCAGCTGTTGTTTCCATCATCTGGTTTATCAAAGAATCACTTTTTGGATGGGACAAATATTTTAACATGAATCAATCCTTTCTGTTGTCTGGCACATTTTAGGTAAAAGGGTTAGGTAAAATGTGATCTTTAACTCGGGGTTATTCAATTTCTTGGCTCAATTTGTGGCCCATGACATCTGGGACAACTTCAAACAGCCATCCTAGCAGCTGATCTTTGAGACTTTGATGGTGGCTGAAAATGCTGATAAAGTAAGTGTCAGGTGTAGTTACAGTGTTACTCGTCTTAGTTAGTATGCTAACATTTAATTAGAAGTCCAACTGAGGCTGCTGGGAATATTGTAATTCAGACAAATTAACAAAATTAAGTAGGACACAGAACATTTTCTAATTTTTTATGTAGTTCTACAAGATAAAAACGTGACACAATCATCAAAGTACTTACTGTAAACATGTTTTTACAGCAGGAATGTGACAGCATTAAAAGTATATCTGTAAATAATTAACAGCTCACCCGTTTTTAATGACTGAATAACCCACTGAATGGCTTTTATCAGTTGTACTCACACCCATCTACATAGGCCAGACATTCAAAATGGGTAAAAATGGCTTCTTTCCAACAGGTGTGGTTGGTTAAGGGTCCTTCGATTGGTCTCATGGCACAATGCCACGGTTTACTTATACACCTACAAGGAGCACAGTAATTGTTAATGACATTAGGCTACCCCTGTGCTTTTCCTGTTAGAACCTGTTCAAAATGTCTTCATCCTGTGATAAATCATATCTAATTTTACATCATTTGACTAGAAAATATGAGCCTGGTGGTGGTGCTAGACGACAAGATAGTAGGTATTCATCCCCTGGGAACCACGAATATCAGCCACTCAGGTTTTATCAGGTAATATCAGGTTTTAATGAGTGGTGAACCACCTTATCAGAAAGCTACAGTTTATTAATTGATTGCCATAACATCAAAATTAGTAGAAATGATAGATAGCTTCCAGTTGTATTTTTCCACTTGTATTGTATGTCAGTATTGGGTAATAATTGATCGATACGGCACCATAGTCAATCATTTATAAACTACCAATAAAGCCATTAAGTCATACCAAATTTACTTGCGTAATTCTGTTTTTTTTTTTTTTTTTTTTTTCATGGCGCTTTTCACAG
>VURO01005140.1:27275-42029 GCA_015108175.1 Pelvicachromis taeniatus | reverse complement strand
CCCCCAAAAAAACTTTTTTTTTTTTAATTAAAAAAAAAAAAAAAAAGGCTGCTGTGTGGTCATTTTAATGAACACCAGGTCCACTTGTGTCATATGTGCGACATATTTTACATTTTTATTCCTTTATTGGTGATGATGCAGTGGTGTGGTTGTTAGAACTGCCGTTTCAAAAAAAGTCTGGCTTTGAAACTTCTCACCAGTTGGATCATTTTTGTGTAGCATTTGCATTTTGTCCCTGCACCTGGATAGCTTTCCTCCAGTTCCTCCATATCCTTCCCACAGTCCAACGGCATGCATATTCAGTTGTTTATTTATGATAAGAACATTGCATTAAAGCTTAATGACATATATAAATTAATTTATCTATTTTCATATACTGTTCAGACTGCACACGGACCTGATCATCGCAAAGTGAGCATGAGTTTTAAAACGGACACTTTAGCCAAATTGCAGAAGACAAGATGTAAAGGCCTGTAAGAAAAAAACAAAAACATGATTCTTAAAGGGAAAAAAATAGTAGTAGGCGCATTCACGATTTGCATTACCCATCCAGTTTGACATTACTCAACAGGTATCAATCCCTAACTTTTAACACACCACTATGTTTGCTTTTATGACCCCATTTAACAGACTTTCTTTGTGTTGCAAGTATCTACTGTCAGAATACAAATCTTGTGGTCTCCCATGCAAGAGATTAGACAGTGTTTGTCAAATGTTATAGTTAGGTCCAAAATTTGTTAGACAGAGACACCGTTTTTATAGTTTTGCCTCGGTGGATTTTAAGGCGAACAGTCAATATGTGATTGAAATACAGACTTGAACGTTTAATTTACGAGTAAAATCCATTAACATTTTAGAAATTACGCCCATTTGTTATTGCTTAGTCCCATTTTCAGAGGCTTAAAGTTTTTTGGACAGTTGACTGACCAGTTTAATTTCCAGGTGAGGCGTGTTTCCTTTTTATTTCAGATGAAGCAGACATAGCTGAAGTTGAATTGTCAACTATTAACTTGAATTAATTTGAAGTATTAGATGGGATGGGAATGATGGGAAGAGAAACGTATGGAGAAGGAGAGAAAGAGCTCATGATATGAAGTATACCACATCATCTGTCAAACATGGTGGAGGTAGTGTTATGGCATGGGCGTGTATGGCTGCCATTAAAACCAGGTCAAAGTGTTTATTGATGATGTAACTGCTGGTGGACATGACACAATGAATTATGAAGAGTCCACGGCTAATTATTAGCCAAATTATGGCCCTAACTTGGTATAACCCAAATAGTATATAGAGCACGACACTGAGGAACATTCTGTATAGATTATGAATCCAAGAAGTGCCAAAGGTGTATTTAAGCTTGTCACCAGCTGATTTTGGTCCCTCATTTAACTGTGTAAATCCTCCAGAGGAGTTTAAACAGACTTTTCCATGCCAGCCACTGTGCGCCATTGAAGCAATGAACTGCATCCTAACAGACCATGGACAAGTAGGGGAGACACATTACCTTATTTGGCGTTGTTATTAGTTGATACTGTGCTTGTTTACATTTCCCAGATAAAACCCCACGTGTCACGAAAGGACAGAGGACACCTCGACATGGTCTTAAATTAAAGTAGTTTTCACATGAAGATCCCCCTTCAGAGGAAGTGGTGTTGTGGAAGTGAAATTCATGTTTAAGTGTCTAAAACAAACAAACAAACAAACAAACAAACTCTCAATGCTTCATTCAATTGGCTGCTTTGTACCAGATCATAAACCAGTGAAGGACTCTCAGTCTGTCTCTTCCTCTGAAATGTCCTCTGTGTGTACAACATGAATAAATAGTATGTGTATGCATTGCTTGTGTGACACACACTCATCCCCCACCACTTGGCCGTTTGTATGTTTGTGGGCAGGGACTTGTAAGTGGAAATTTACAGTCTCCCACGTTGGTACCTGAGTTGTCTGTCAGAGGAAAGCTGTGTCCAATCTCTACTTTGGGTTTAATTGTCTTTAGCCAAGGGGCGGGCTCTGCTGTCAGCTTCACTTCTTCTGACCCTGGCAGCATAAAGACATTCAGTAGAGGAATGGTGACAGCTGAGAGAGAGGAACACTATACATAGTCGCAGCCATGAAGGAAATGTAAGTTTTCTGTATTGCTTTTCTGAGGGGAGATTTGATTTTACCGGGTACATCTTGGGGGTGTGTAGTCACAGCTTTGTCTTTCAGTGGGTTTTAAAATAATTAAATCGGAGTAATGTTTTTATGACTGTTAAAAACCTCTTGTTGAGATTAAATACGGTGTGAAAGAACTGCGAATAGGCTTTGTTGTTGTTATTGTTTTTGTGATGCAAATTGACATGAAGAAGAAAGGCAGTAATTTTACATTCATCACTGAGGATTTTCAACAAGTCCACTGTTTTCCTTCTTATAAGCTTCGGGAATTTCTTGTGCGCTATATCTGGGGCCAGTCCCAAGGACTGTTTGCTTAAATCTATAGCTTCCACGAGGCAGGCAAGTGAAAGCTTACGCTGAGCGGACGAGAGTAAAAGGAGGGGAGTAAAAGGGATAAAGAGAGAGCGAGAGAGAGAAACAGGATGAGAAACAGAACTGATCCAGTTATGTAAGCAAGCCTGAGAATGGCAAGCAATTCAAGTGAACTTGTCATGCATAACAGGAAGAGAGAAAACTCAGAAAAAGATGGCTCACAGTGTGCACTAATTTAGTGAGGAGACACACAGTCCACAGCAGACACGTGAGAGCTCTCAGAGAATCTTTTTCCCAATGTTGTTGTTGGTTAAAGTCCATTTCCTGAGAGGGGAAAGTGTGATTGTAAATTTAAACAGCCTTACATTTTAATTGCCTTTTTTTAAAAAAAACAAAAAACTGTCTCTATATAAAAAAAAGTTCTCTTGACTGGGTATCAAGAGGAACTGAACTCAGATTAGTTTCTGTACATGCTTTTCATCACCTGATCTTTGTTAAAGGGAAGTATCTGATTTTGCTTTGCCGACTCATTCTCAGTAGAATCGGATTCAATCTTATATCTTAAAATTAATTATAGCGTTGTCATTATGGTTCCTTTGTTCTTTCTAAAACATCCGCTGGCTGGGAGCTTAAATTATATTCAGCCTTGCCATGCCTTAATGTGTAAGGCATGGCAACCCTATTAGGGTTGCTTTTTTTTCTTTTTGGCTCGCGCAGCCCAATAGGATACCTCAACCTGTATTAACAAATCCTTTCTTTCGTGGAAAGAGGGTTTACAGTGTAAACACTCAAGTTAACTTGGGCTGTTCTTCTTGAGCACTTCGGGAATGTAGAGGGATATCTTCCTCTCTAAATTTGAATTCTGTTGAACTGATGTGGTAGGAAAAAAAAACATAGATCTTTCAGGTTAACTCAGGTTCATAAAGCCTTTCATTGCATTGTATAAAACACTAATCTGAATTACAACAGTGTAATTTAACTGTGGTTTACAGCATGTGTTTAAAACCAGATGATTTTCTTCATCTGTGGATTATTGCAACAGAGTAAGACAGACAGGGGGTATCTTCACTGTGTGATTGCTCTAGTGTATTCTGTTGCAATGTGTAGCACTTGTGTTTTGATATCTCTTGGTAAAATAGTAGAATTTGCATTTTGACTCTTCTTGCCTAAAGCTCTTTCCATACTTTATCTTTTACAGTATCTGATCTAATATACCTCTGTTCTCTTGTCCAATGCAAATCTGCTCCCCAACCATTTCTATAGTCTGAATGACCTCCAGGCACGAGTTGCTCAGATTAGCAAGATTAACAGCATTGTCGTGTATATTATGTGCTCACACAGCAAGCCGAAACACAGTCAGGAGATCGCATTATCATCCTAATGCTCATCCCGCTCACCTCTCTCCTTTTGTTTGGCTCATTGTCTCTTTTTTTCTTTGCCTGCAGCATGGCACAAAAAGAGAAGCTTCAATGTCTGAAGGACTTTCACAAGGACACTCTGAAACCTTCACCAGGGAAGAGCCCAGGTACGAGACCTGAGGATGAGGCAGAAGGCAAAGCTCCTCAGAGGGAGAAGTGGGCCAGTAAGCTCGACTTTGTCCTGTCCGTGGCTGGAGGCTTTGTCGGATTAGGAAACGTCTGGCGCTTCCCTTACCTTTGTTATAAAAATGGTGGCGGTAGGTAAAAGATTCACAACAGATAGATTAAAAAAAAAGATCAAGGTTACAAAATATCTGATCTCACTCATGCTTGAATTCCTCAGGTGCGTTTCTTATCCCTTACTTCATCTTCCTTTTCGGGGGTGGTCTGCCAGTGTTCTTCCTGGAAGTCGCACTGGGCCAGTACACTTCCGAGGGAGGGATCACCTGCTGGGCTAAGCTCTGCCCCATCTTCACTGGTCAGTTCAAATACACAAAAACAAACGTCCTCACCCACAGTAAGAGGAATAAAACCTCTGCACAGCAGCACAAATGTTCCCCGACTCATTCGTTTAATATTTAACGCTGAGTAAAAGCCTCATTTGTCTGAGCAAGGTTTTTGCCCTCATTTTCCTCCTGTGTCAGTCCAGTATTCATCATTTGGACAGCATGTTCTGCTGATGTGTCCTCTTCCCTCTGCCAGTGCAATTAGACCAGTCTTCTCCCATTAGTCTGCTTTGTGTTGTGAAGGTTACATCACAAAGAATGTAGAAATGCAGAAGCTAAGAATTAAAATTCCTCAATATTGAGGATTGGAGTTTTGGCTGGAGGATACGCACATACATATGTGAACATGCAGACACCATCGCATATCTCCAGCTTATTTGAACTCTTGAACAAATGTAATGCAAGCTTATATTATTCATACAGAAAGCAAAGAATTAAAGAACGAAATGCAAACTTACCTAAATCTTTCCTACAAGCGGGAGTACATGTACCAGCCACCAAACAGTTGGATTTGCTGTAAACCTCAGCTGTTTGCGTGCTTCAGTGCAACAACACAATTAGCTTATTTGTTTAGTATCTAGCGCATAAATGGTTCTTTGCTGGGTGGGAGAGGACAGCAAGTTTTCTCTCATAGATTTCTGTTCATAATTCTGTGTCTCTCCCCCAAAATGTGCTTGCTGAAATCAACTGATGAGTTCTTGGTTGCCATAGAAACAGACTATGATGGGGGGAAAAGTTGCCTAGCAATGATTAGAGTCTCATGCAGACCTGCTGCATGAGACTGTGATCATTTTGTTGCCATGGAGCTGCAGCGTGCCTGCTTGTTTTGTTTTGGATTATGAGATATAATCAAAACTGTGTGTTCTCCGGGACAGCACTCACCTGATTTCTTTATTAGAGCTCTTGCGGGACCTCTTACATGTAGCCCTTTACATTTGAATGACAGCTGTAGACAAGCACTGACGCACCACACCCGTGGCAGCTGCTTTGACACTCTTACTCATGTTCATGGGACGTCACGCAAGAGGCAAGAAGAGGAACTGCATGGATCCCGGATCTCCAGCAGCTGCCAACGGTCCCTGTTATCCAAAGAATGCCGAAGCTGATGTCTGCCCACCTGCTGTTATAGCCTCAGGCGCGGTAGAGAAAGTCCCCAGTTAGCTGCAGAACTGACCAATCACAGCTCTCCATGCTGTTTGGCATACCTTTATGTGTTTTTATCACACAGAGAATATGTGACTTTACTCGTGTGGACCGCGTGCACGCACACGTCGGAGGGCTGCGTCGTCTATCAGTTTGCATTTGGAATGTAGGAAGGGGGAGGTGGGAGTGAAAGAGATGATAAGTTTAAAAATACTCCAAAGCGATGGAAGAGTACAGGGTTGTTTGTGTCCAGGTTCCTAGCAAAGTCATCTAAAAATAACTTAAAAACACTAAGGACATTATAACAGTAGATAGTCAAGTGAAGCCTGCGCTGTGTTCCTCTGTGTTGGAGTTAGAATAAAGTCTTCTTGTTCACCTTTGACCACACTCCGTGTCACAATATTTTCATGTTCTTTTAAAGTGGCTATTATCAATATTTTGAAATAAACAGAGGCTCATATGAGTAATTTCCCATCAGCTTGTTTTGATGAAACACACATAGAATTTTAACCCATCTCTGCAGCAAATTATGTGTGCCGTATTGTATACTTTGCATTGTTTTAATTTCCTGTTTTGGTTCACTCTGACTGAGCTCTCACAATAGGCAGGAGCAAAAATAAAAAACTGATAGGGTAGGTGAGCAGCTGAACTAAAAAGGAGAACTGAATCACATGTTTTGTCAATGTTGTGCTCACAGCTCGTTTGCTGAATACAAGTGGTCGCAAATCTGTTACTGCAGCTTTAAACGATGCTGACACACCGACAAAGAGCTTGATTCAAATGTTAAAAGAAATTTTTACCTTAAAATTCAAATCTTATTGTGTCTCCAGGTATTGGCTATGCCTCTATCGTGATCGTGTCTCTACTAAACATCTACTACATTGTGATCTTGGCCTGGGGACTCTACTACCTGTTTCAGTGCTTTCAGCCTGAGCTCCCCTGGGCAAAGTGCAAGCAGCCTTGGAACACAGAGCACTGTGTAGAGGACACAGTGCGCAAGAACAAGACCCTTTGGCTGGCAGCCAACGCTACCAACTTTACCTCCCCCGTCACCGAGTTCTGGGAGTGAGTGACACGCACACACACCCACTCACACACATCCACGCACTTCAATATACTAAAGTAACACAGCTTCTTTATCTTGCTTGTGTGAATGTGTTTGAACAGCGACATTCTTGCAAGGGGAGTGTTTACTTTTAGAAAGCACTGGTTCTTCAGTGGTTTAATATAAACTTGGTTTGCGCTGCACCGGTCTAGTTCATCGTCAAAGTTAGACCTTAACTGTGGGATTAAATTGAAGGAAAGTTTTTTTTTTTTTTCATGCATATTTGCTTTGTAATATGTTTGGATCTAATGGCACTTTGTTAAATGTTAGTTAAGCACTTACATATGTTTCCTCTGCAGACGAAACGTCCTAAGCATCTCCACTGGAATTGAAGACATAGGGCCCCTGAAGTGGGACCTAGCACTGTGTCTCCTGGCAGTGTGGGTCATCTGCTTTTTCTGCATCTGGAAGGGAGTCAAGTCCACAGGGAAAGTGAGTGTGACTCATAAACACACCCTGTACTTTTTGGGTTGCTTGGATGCAGTTTTTGAGTTTTTTCCCTAACAAGTCAGGGACAAAATACTGCTGCTCAGAGAAAGCCCACATGCTTAGAAACAAGGTTAATAGAGATGATTAAGAGACACAGGCCTCCACGTTGTCCTGGAAGTCAGTCCTTGGCTAGACACACTGTCTGCTGTAAACACTTGACTGCCGCTCCTTAGTCCTGTCTTTGTTTCTGTTAGCAGACCCGAAAATGGATTAGAGGCAAAAGGCATGAGTCTTTGAAAATTATTAACTCTATTAGGAACCTGAGGTGTGTGTAATTCTCTATTTTTGTGACAAATTTGCCTTCAAATGACCTTTATAATAACCTTTAATCAGCTCACAATTTAATGCATGCAGATTGCAAGCATGCCACGTTATACTGTGTCATGTATGACTTTTCTTATAAAAGAAGTGCATCCAGACCTTCCACTCAGATATTTGTAGGGGGAAATTGTTATCACTGAATAAGAACAATGCTTCCTTTGAGCTGGAGCTGGACAAATATGAGTAGAAATGAAACTTAGAAAATGAAGAAGTGTTTATCCCACTAAATCCCAACAGTGATGAGTCATAACCCTGTAACTCTTGTTCATTGATTTTAGCTAATAAATCCTTTGTCTGGTCTAGGTGGTGTATATAACAGCAACTTTCCCATTTGTCATGCTGATTGTACTGCTGGTGCGTGGCGTGACTCTTCCTGGAGCCACTGAAGGGATCAAATTTTATCTTTACCCTGACCTAAGCCGCCTAAAAGATCCAGAGGTAAGAAACAAAACCGCTTTTATTTGATCTCTTAAAGCTTCCTGCAGTAGTCTCTGGGTCATATAAAATTATATAAAGGAAGGTCTTAGTGTGCTGTTTTTCTGATGAGCACTACATGAGCTTTCTGAACTTTAGATATGAAGCAATACACAGCAAACAGTTTGATTAGTTTAGCATAACAGCACCGGCATAGCTCACAAATCAAGAGAACATAACTTTAGTCCATTAAACCAAAAGATTTTAAAAAAGCAGCGACGAAGCAGTTTAATAGGTTACAGTTGCAATATCAAGTGAATATGCTCACATTAAAGGCATGACTCTGACCATATATATTTTAAAGGAGGAAGAAACGTACCTATCAGCTTCCCTGCTTGGACGCCAGTTAGTGATCTCTGGATTTGCTGGTGGATTTTATTGTCTTTGGAAAGAGTCAGAGGCTGTCTGTTTCCCTTTGTTCCCAGACTTTTTGCTAAGCTAAGATATTCCACTGCTGCTGCTTATGGCTTTACTGCACCCTCACATCATTCACTTGCTCCTTAGATGTTCAGTTCTCCAAGTCAAACAACACAATCACCATTTTTAGTGATGAACGCGATTGCTCTACAAAGCTTTTGAGCATTTTTCAGTTCATTGTTTGAATTTTACTGGTCACAGCTTTCTGTGTGTTGGATATAACACGGCAAGATGATAACATGGTGATGATGGAGTACTTAAACCTTATTTCCACTACCCTTAAGTATGTAAAAAGACCAGTGACTGTAGATTTAAGCCAATCTTTCGAAATCTTGAAAAATCAGCAATCACTTCCTGCTTCTCAGGTGTGGATTGATGCAGGAACCCAGATTTTCTTCTCCTATGCCATTTGCCTGGGTGCCATGACGTCACTGGGGAGCTACAACAAGTACAAATACAACTGCTACAGGTGAGCTGTGTTTCCAGTAGGGCGAGTGGGAGTGTAGTAGTGACAGCAACTCGTGTCAGAGACGGTTGCGTGAAAAGAAAATGGGAACTTCGGTTCCACCTGTGTTCATTAACAACCTCCATGACATATGTGTGACATAGGGACTGTTTGCTGCTGGGAGGCCTCAACAGCGGTACCAGTTTTGTGTCTGGCTTCGCAATATTTTCCGTCCTGGGCTTCATGGCACAAGAACAAGGGGTGGACATTGCCGATGTGGCAGAGTCAGGTACGAGGGTCCAAGGTGATGGCAGCAGTGATGGTGGGCACTGCTGCCCGGAAAAAGAAAAGAAAAGAAAAAAAAAAAAACAATTGGAAACATTGAAAATTGAATTCAATTTTAAAGAAGTAGCTTATCTAAGTCTCGAAATCTAGCAACGCAGAGTTATCGGCAACTGCGCACTCCTTGAACAAAAGCCTCAAAGAAACAGGTTTATTTCTACAAAGTGTGATCCACGTTTTCTAAGGACAGATTTCACGGCATTGTTGTGATGCTGTCTGTTTTAGCTACACAATGAACTGCGGCGTTAAAGAGCTCCTGCACTGTGCCGTCATCATTACTACAGCTGTTCAGTGGCACCAGTCTGTCCCACAGTCATCCTGCTCATGCCATTCAGTAGCTTTATCTTTTGGACCATTGCTAAGAAGACTGGCCCTTTACTGTATGTACTTAACTGTATGTCGTAAGCACTGTACTGTAAGCCCAGTTCTGCTAACAAGCTGTGGATCTTCTCAGATGGACGCCACTGGTTCTGGATCTGTCTTCCTCTATTTCTTATGTTGACATTGAAGGGGAGGTGTCTTCTCTAAGCATGCTTTCTCTGCTCGGTTTAAGTTAAAGGTTTTGCTATCTGGAATATAATAAAGTAAACAAATGAACACATGATAATGCCAGTAATACTATGCTGCTTCCATCATATATGGAAACCAAAAGATATATATATATATCTATATATGTATGTATATGTTTTTTTCAAATATTTTGACCTACATTTTTCTCAGCTGTTCGATTGATGGAGTCTGTGTCTGACGCTCTTATGATATCTCATTGAACTGGTTCATTGCTTTGCTAAAATCTATGTCTGCTTTGTTTAGAATAGATTTATTGTCACTGCACACCGTAAGAACCAAAATGCAGTGTAGCATGTTACAGATATGAAGTGCTTATAGAAATGTATCCAGCTAAACTCATGTCCAGAATGAATAACTGATCAATGGAGCTGTAAATATTGTGTTAGGCAGTTATGATATGTACAGTATGAAAGCCAATATACACTCAATAACAGCTGGTAGCTATGTAATAAGTCACGTATAAAGTATACTTTATGTATCTTTTCTTTTATGTATACTTATAGTGTATACATAAGTATGTATTTTTGTTGATTTTTCTTGCTTGTCCTGCAAGTAAACATCTACAGACGAGACCTTTTAGATTAAAAACCAGTCAAAGGATGGTTTTAATATATGGCCAGCAAAAAAAAAAAAGGAACCATTTCACACAGTTAGAGCTATTCCATGTTTTGTTGGCCATAATACAGTATTTCCTTTGCTCAGCCCTTCTAATTCAGCATTTACTTTATTTTACCATTCCCTCACACTGTATCGGCCAAGCCAAAATTAGATAGAAATTTTAATACTGTCCTCTGTCCCTTTTCCCCATCCCCTCTCTGTTCTCCTTCCAGGTCCCGGCTTGGCCTTCATTGCGTACCCTAAAGCTGTGTCCATGATGCCACTGCCAACCCTGTGGGCCATTCTATTCTTCATCATGCTGCTGCTTCTGGGCCTTGACAGCCAGGTCAGTGTTTTTGCTGTAGTGTAATGCTATCTTCAGAACAGTTGTTTGGTCTTGTGCCCGTTAATTTGAGACAGACACCTCCAAGACTCGCGGGTTTGTTGACCTAATATGTAAAACACATTTAGTGTCTCTCCTTTCTGTTTCCAAGTTATCAGATAGCTGACAGACAAGAACCCAGTTTACACAAAGGCATTTTACTACCACATTTGACCGTACTCTGTAAGGATCACAGCATCTTTGCTGCCCTATAGGGTGGCAAATTAAGTTTGTGGAAGTTGGTGGATGTCCAAACATTTAGTTAGTAAAAGTAAGGATAATAGTTTGTACGCAAGCAGCCTAGCTTTCATACGAGGCAGAGCACTGATTAAGACAAGATAATCTAAGTAGACAAAACACAAGTGTACTCCCAAGGGATTCTCCAGCTATATCACATTTCCTGCCTTCAAGTGTAATTCTACTCCTGTGCTAACTGAGTCTTGCACATGGCAAGCTCCTCATCTCAGTCAGCTGCAAGATCAGGCCAGCCCTCTAAATTTGAGTACATTAAATGCTCATGCTGCTATTTCCATGAGAGGACTGATGCCAGCGTGTGTGGGTGCATTTATTTGACCATAAATTATATGCACATTTGTACTCCTGAATGCTATATATTGTTAAGCTCGCTCACACATACATGCCACAGTTGTGTAAGGGATTTTTTCTTTGTTATTGTGCAACAAAGGAGCGTGTTCTCTGTGCATAACAACACTGCGCTCTGATAAATTCGAGGAAATTCATAGTTTTGTTGCAACATATTGTTGCTTATGAGGCAATGAGGAGACACAGGGGAGCATGAGTGCTACACAGACAAGCAGACAGAGACAGTGATTCACTGTTTTGTTGCTCGTGTGTCTTGGTAGCAACAAACCAGTGTTGCAGAGAGGAGCCTTGTTTAAATTCTCATTACTGCCCAACAAAGACGGCCCTCATTCTCTAATAACCCGTTTGTGGAGGCAAAACAAGAGCTGCGTACACACAGAAAGATATGCAGATTTAAACTCTTTTTTGTTTTTGTTTTATTTCTCTGAGAACTTATTTGCTTTTGTCCCCACAGTTTGTTGAAGTGGAAGGTCAGATCACCTCTATTGTGGATCTGTATCCAGCCGTCCTCAGGAAAGGTTACCGGCGAGAGATCTTCATAGCTGTGATGTGTTTCATGAGCTATCTCCTGGGACTCGCCATGGTGACAAAAGTAAGTCCATCAACAGTCACTAGTGCACGTACTTCTGATGGCTGTCCCGTTAAGATAAGGAAAAGGAACAGATGAACAACAGCGATAACCCCGCACATTTTCTACATGCCTCTCTGCTGCTGTATTGTCACAGCCAAATATGGCTTCCCAGCACACTACCACACACACATCCGGCGTGTCAGAATGGAACAATTTGGAATGCTGTTTTCCATTCAGCATTTAACTGTGCTTCAATGACGCCTTAGCACCTGTTGAACTCTACTGGTGGGATGCCAGGATTCTTGTGTCCTACTTTCAGCACCCTCGCCCACCCTGATTTAATACCCCCTTCTGTCTCTGTGATGTCCGTTTTTTCACCACACACAGATAATTAATGCAGCTTTCTGTCTCCTCTTTTTCCAGGGTGGCATGTATGTGTTCCAGCTCTTTGACTACTATGCAGCCAGTGGTGTGTGCCTTTTGTGGGTTGCGTTCTTTGAATGCATTGCTGTAGCCTGGGTTTATGGTAAGTGGAAGTGACTCTAGATGTGATAGGTTTCTGTTCTGTCCATCATTTTTGTCCAAAGAGTTTGGTAAAAGAGGTCCTAATGATCTCTTGGGTGTAAAACAAAGGTGTCCTTGTGAGGTTTTCACATGTCAGTAGTAAATAACTTTAACTGTGGGGTTGCTTTGAGGTTGAGGGGAGGTGAGGATGGAGTTAGTTCCCTGCTAGATTGTCATTGGCCACTGAGAGTTGCCTCCCACCAGATTACACCCTACCAATATTAACAAAGCGACATTTAGCCAGAAGAGAAAAACCTTAAATGGAAGTAAAGCTGCAACCTTCCCTGCTAATGCTCATGTGGTTTAATGGCACCCCTTTTATTGGTGGAGGCTCTGTGGTCCAGAGAAGTAGTTCTCGGATAACATTTGGATTGTGAAGCTGGGGGCTTGTGTGCTAAAATTATGCTCTTATAGTAGTTATTTGTCTATTCAGCAACAAAAAAGAGAAAAACAGTAAAAACAGAATAAAACTATTTTTTAATATTTACATCAACAGCGAATGTCATGCACAAACCAGTGTACTACAGCACAGTCGCACTAAACACACAGCAATCTATAGCCATCCAGTGAAGACCAGTAATGGCCTAGTAAGATGTAAAAGACAGAGCTAAGAATATTGATACTATATAGTGAAAATCCAATGCAGTCCATGGCAGTTAACACAGATAAGGGCTCATAAACATGCTAATATCAGCAGGCAGAAACGAGGTCATTCTATCATTGGAAACAACAGCACGTGTAGATTATAGAATTGCTGGTATCTTATGTGCAGTATTCATCATTTTGGAAACAAATGGACACGGCTTATTGTTTATTCTGTTTTGTGTTGAACAGGAGTCGATAACTTCTATGATGCAGTTGAGGATATGATTGGCTACAGACCAAACCCATGGATGAAATGGAGCTGGTCCATAATCACTCCTGTCCTCTGCATGGTGAGAGATCAGTGGCACTTCACTGTGTTGAAGGAACTGGAGACACTGTAGTTTATGGCGTGACAAATGTTGATTGCTGAAGGTCACATGGAAGGGGCGCAGCTTGCGCTAAATGCAGTGTGTGTGTGTGTGTGTGTGTTTGCTCCCTGTAGGGCTGCTTTGTCTTCTCACTGGTGAAGTACAAGCCATTGACCTATAACAAGGTGTATGAGTACCCTGACTGGGCCATCGGTCTGGGTTGGTTTTTGGCCCTGTCCTCCATGATCTGCATCCCAATGGTGATGGTCATCAAGATCTTGCAGTCTGAGGGACCTCTGATTGAGGTGAGCTTTTAATGGGAGCTTTCCTGTAGGGATTTAAATGAGGACAATCAATCCAAAGTGAAGAGGAAACAGACTTTCCAGCTCTTTGTAAAGGCAGAAAAGTCCAGCTAGCAGTTTCATTAGAGCTCAGCAGTCGGCAATTTGCATGTATTTTTGGTTCATTTGTTTCAGAATTAATGATCACATAAACTGCCCTTAATCAACTGTCCTTGTTTATTTTCTTGATAACTGTCATTTCAAGCCTTAAACCACCCCAGTTTCTGATGATCATTATTTTAATGTCTCATCTTCTTCCCTCAGAGGATCAAAGCAGTGGCAGCCCCGGCGAAGTCAGGCGTGAGCTCCCGCCCGAAAGAATACAACTTGAAGGGCAGCGAGCTGACACAGCCCCTGGACCCAAATGGGAACAATGGCTTAATCAAGCCCACCCACACCATTGTAGAAACAATGATGTGAGCGCTCTCTGTGAGAGGAATACGATTGATGTGCTTTCTGTGGTATCATATATGCTAACTTTAGTAGGTTTACATTGTCCGGTATATTCACGTTAGAGATAGTCTGGTTTGATTTCGATGAAGAGGGTTTTATTATTGTATTTTCTTTTTCTTGTAATTTTTTTTTTCATTTTTTACTATATTGATATTGTTGTTGTTACAATTGTTGTTGCTGTAGTTGGCACTGATCTCAGTTTGGGCAGTATTTCGAGATAAAACATTTTAAATGTTTACTACCTTTCTGTTGATTCCGGAAAGATGAGGATTTTGCTTTCTTTGAGGAAATTCTCACTTTTCACCTTGTAAAGTAAACTAAATGAGTAATTAACTGCAAAAAAAGGTGGACGGTGTCACGTGATTGTGACGGTTTTGTTGTACTGACTTCTAATTTTTATGTCAGTTTATGCCACAATGAAATGATTGCATCTCTCAGAAAACATATCCATGACATGTTAAGCAGCAATATGCAGTGTATAGAGTAAATCTTGCTTGACAACTTTTAGGTTACAAGTTGGTCTTGGCCAAATACTGTGAGAAATGCCTTTTTAAGACGATCCATCCTGAAAGCAGTTGAGATAAAATAAAACGA